>ML853955.1:0-12485 GCA_009831015.1 Picea engelmannii
CAACTGAAATTAAGCAGGAACTCAGTTTCTCCCTGGTTACTCCCTTTGTTAACATGTCTGCAAGATTCTGGCTAGTATGTATCTTTTCCAACTTCAAATGTCTATCTTCCAAGATGGATCGTATGAAATGGTGCTTGAGTTTTATATTCTTATTCTTTGAATGGAAGGCTAAGCTCTTTTCAGGATGAATGGAACTCTCATTGTCACAGTAAAACCTACTATTCTCCTACTTCTTTCCCAATTCCTCCATAAACCTCTGTAACCAAATCATCTCTTTACTAGCCTTTGTAGCAACAACATACTCTACCTCTGTTGTTGAAAGTGAAACAACATTTTGTAGTTTTAAAATCCAACTTACTGTTGTTCCACCTACAATAAAAACATACCCTGTGGTGCTCTTCCTTCTATCTTTATCACCTACCATATCTGAATCAACATATCCTTGTAGAACATAGTCTGAACATCCAAAACATAATTCATGGGTAGAAGTACATCTCAAATATAGGAGAATCCACTTTACTTCCTCCCAATGTTCTTTACCTGGATTTTGCATATACCTACTCACAAATCCCACTGCATGTGAAATATCTGGTCTTGTGAAAACCATCGCATACATCAAGCTACCAATTGTTGATGAATAAGGGACCCTGGACATGTATTCCATCTCCTCTTGTGTCTTGGGACAAATTTTCTTGGTTAATTTGAAATGGTTGGCCAAAGGTGTACTAACTGGTTTGAATTTTTCATTTTGAACCTCTCCAACACCTTCTCTATGTACTCACCCTAAGACAATTTCAATTTGTTATTTTTCCTGTCTCTTGTTATTCTCATACCAAGGATTTTCTTTGCAGCACCAAAATCCTTCATCGCAAATGAATTAGTTAATTTCTTTATGAGAATTTTTATATCCTTCATATTAGACCCTGGAACAAGCATGTCATCTACATACAACAACAATATAATATAGCTACCATTTTCTAGCCTTTTAAAATAAACACAATGATCAGAATGACATCTACTAAAACCTTTTTTAGTCATAAACCTATCAAACTTCAAATACCACTTCCTTGGAGCTTGTTTTAGGCCATACAATCTCTTCTTCAACCTGCATACCAAATTTTCCATCCCTTTGATCTCATACCCCTATGTTTTATCAGACAAATCGGTAAGTGTGGACATAAACAAATCTCCCTAGTTTCACCCCGAAACTAGAACAAAACAAGACAAAATATAAAACTTTCCCTAAGTTTTAATTGTCAAGCATACTAACTAACAAGAGATAAATGGTATACCTTTTCAACATCATTTTTCCTCTATAGTGTCATCCTTGCTCCATTCCAAGGCTTATGGGATGCTGAACTTGTAAAAAGACACAAGCCAACGAAGTGAAAGCAACAACGTATACTCAACAAAACCTATGTATGTGATCAAGGAGTCATACAATAAAATAAGACCAATTTTATGGGAAATAAATATATCACTGTATTAAAGATATGAAAAGGAGAATACAACCAATGCCTTGATGTCATAAGTTCCCTTCCAACCATTCCTTGATTCCCATACTCTTCTTGCTCCATGGATTCTGAGACCAACAATCTATCTTGACAAAGCAAATCCCAGAGCTACAAAAATTACTCAAGCTCACACCAAAAGCTAGCCAACTCAATCCAACTAAATTTTCCCATGAGAACTCTTCTCCTTTTATAAGCTAAAAAGGATACGGTAAGGAGGTTAGGATTATCCCCAGAGATCAGGGATGTAACTCATATCCAAACTTATCAGAGGCCAACTCACCCTCGAAGCTTCTATTCTAGAAGAATCGAGAAGATTTTCTTTTTCCTTCGTACGAAAATCATCGCACCCTTAATACAGAGAAAACTGTGATGATGTCACAAGACACTGTGGTGCAACCTATGATGATCCTAGATCATCGCACCCTTAACACTAAGCAAGGTGCGGTGATCCCTTTTTCTAAGGTTTTTGACAAAGGAAAAGTATAATTCCATCTCTCTGGGAAAATGTATCTTCATTCTTCTTCAAGGATTCGGGCCATTGATTCTTCTCAAGACAAAGGATAGGTTTACATCATTCACGGTCATAGGGGTGAAAAAAATAATGTGTAACAAAGATCCCCCCAAAGTATGAAGTTAGAATAGAGTGATAGCTGAAATACTTTATTTAGTGTGTGTAGGGAACAAGGAACATGTCAGTCAAAAACCTGCCAACAAATAAGGAAGTACAATACAATAATATTTTCATCATTGAGGTAGGCATTCCCATACTCAGAATACAAATGACTCAAAGCATAAATGCCAACATACAAAGATCCATGTCAAGTAAGATAGGTCATGGCCACCAAACATACACTATGGATCCATGCCATTATGACTCAAATCTGAGCATAGACACCAAAAATACATTGTGGATCTATGTGTTAAAGACTTAGATTTGAACACAGCCACGAGACATACACTATGGATCTATGCAACAATACAATATGAATATACTCCAATGCAAATTGAATCTATTAAAAAATATCCAGGGTCTTCATCTCCACCACTTTATAGTATGAATTTAACCATACGAATATATGTGTTGAAGTCGAACATGGGTGAAACCACTTGATTACCGGTCATTAATGAATATCGTTAACAAGTGCGAGGGGAATCACCATTAATGTCAATGACTCCCAAGGTACACTAGTACAATACAATGGATGTGAATGTATGAGTTGAAGTCGAACACTCGATGGAATCTTCCAATCACGGGTCAATAATGAAAACCCACTATTGAAAGAAAGAAAACCTGCTATTAAGGTATTCAAGTTCCAAGGTACTAATTAGTTTCTAAGTCTTGTTCCCAGATAATTTTTTGAAGTCGACAAGAAAAGACTCGTAACAAGAGGGCTTTGATGTATCCCCCATCAATGACACGAAATATGTAAAATATTTGAGGTAGATCAGAGTATGAAGTGATTCGAAACTAACACAGGGATGGCCAACATGGTAGAATATTTATAACTACAGACGGTCGACTTGATCGAAGGCTCATTTAGGTTGGAATTCTCTTGAACATATGAACGACACGACAATGGTCTTGGAAGCATTGACTCAAGGATGACCCAACATATGAATTTGTGGATGGTCAGACGAGAGACAAATGGATTTCCCAACCTGGATACAATTATGAATGGGGGTGTCATGTTCAAGAGCAACTATTACTGCCACTAACACAAATACAAAGACACAATTATTTCATATTTTTCCCCAACCATTTCTGGCGAGCACCTCTTTATTTTTACGCAAGCTTGAGGAGGATAACCTATTCTTGTTGATGTAATCTCATCATTTAGACAAGTCCCTCGGAGTATGTTTAATGAACCCTAAGAAGGAGTGGTTCGATCCCATATGGGTATTTCGATGTTTGTTTAATGAGTCCAAAGACAGAAAACTCAGGGGTTTTTCAATTTTAGAGAGTCTAAAAAACACTTAAAGAGAACTCCATCAAGTCCTTTTTCGTAGATTAATATGATGAGACCGAAAAAGTTATAATCTACCGCTCATTAGATATTTTCTTCCAATACTTTTATAAGCGTGAAAAGAACAAGGTCGCTCGACAATATTTTCATGTTTAGAGAGTCTAAAAAGAGCTTAAAGGGAACTCTAGAGGGTTCATTTTTCGTATAACCTTTACGAGTCCAAAAAAGTGATAAATGTTTACTTGGTTACATTCTCATTGATTTATGAGCATGAGAAAGAACAAATACTAAGCTCGGTATTGTTTTCATTTTTACGCAAGCTTAAAACAAAACAAAACTATGCTTGGGATAGATTTTATTTTTTCACAAGATTAAAACTAAACAAAACTATGCTTGAACCTGGTTTGATTTTTACATAAGATTGAACCAGAGGAAACTATGCTTGAGCCTTCCCAATGCATAATCCAGGGATGGTTGGTACTTATCCCCTATCTTAAGAAGCTAGAGACTTAACTTCAACATGAAGTCCAGAGGCTGTAAGCATTGCCCCCCAAGCTTCGTTTCGTCCAACTACAAAGGAGAATGAAATGAAGCTTCAAATAGTAGACGAAGGACTTGACTCAAATAGAGAAGGGGAAAAATCTATTTCATTTTTTAATGAGATTGACACAGGAATAGGAACTATGCTCGAGAATCTAGGTTCAATGCCTAGACCCCTGTTTCATTTTTAAATGATCTTGACACGGGAGAAGAACTATGCTCATAACCTTTGTTTTGTTTTTTAATGAGGTTTCCACAGGGATGCAAAAACTATCCTCGCAGCTAGTTTCATTTTTTAATGAGCTTGAAATCATAAAACCATGCTCAAAGCTCTCTTCTTGATCATGTCTTCCAAGAGGACAATGCTCTGGAAGGACACCATGTCAAGGGACAAAACTCGATCATGGCTTCCAAGAGATCTTCACTAGATGGAAGAACAACATTCTGGAAAGACACCATGTTGAGGGTCGCGATAGGAGTAAAGATATCAAGCTCTAAATACCATATCAAAGAGATAACCATGTCAACTATCAGATCTAGGTCTGAGCTCACATTGAGAGACTCATCTTCATCAACAGCTAAAGGCATGGAAGACAACGCCACATAATTGACCTATGGTGGGTGATATTGTCTGCATATACGAACCGTTTAGGGAGGTCATTGAGTCAGAACCAATGAATGAAAGTTGATCAATAGTCACAATTCTTCCATCGTGAGGGAAATATATCACACGAAAAAGAGTGGACACAATATATTTCATGGCAGAGACATAATATCGCCCAAGCATTAAATCGAGATCTAAGGGGTCTTGGACTACTATGATGTCAATAAAGACAGTTTTCCCTCCCAAAGTTATAGGAAATTAAGGAAGGGTCCCTAAAGGTTGATTGGTTCTTCTGTTAAAATCTAAGAGATTTTGTGTAATCAGCACAAGCTAAGGATAACCCAAATCTTTCCAGGTAATAGAGGACAAAGTACTAACGGATGAACCTTCGTCTATTAGCATCTGAGGAACGTCCCGACCACAAACTTGTACTGTAATCTTGAAAGGAATGTGAGAGGGAAGATGAGGTCAAGTTAGCACACCCCAATAAAAAAGGATGGCCTCATTACTTAGAGAAGGTTCCATGGGAGAAGGAGGAATCCCCCCTAACATGGTATATTTTGTATCAACAAGAAAAACATGGGCAACATCGTGTTTACTCTCTAGCGGGAGAATAGGATCGACTGATAATGACATCAAATTGAAAACTTGGGTTTCATTCTCCAAGGGGAGAATGGGGTTGACAGGTGGAAATGGATCGACTGCTTGGGTTTCACTTTCTAACAGGAGAGTGGGATCGACCGAGGATGAAATCGGATCGACCACTTTGTCAACTGGTTCAACAAAGGATGTGACCAGATTGACTACCTAATCAACCAGACTGACCGACAAACAGACTATATTGATCAGTCCATCAACTACAGGTGGTTTGAGAGTAAGGCTACGGTAAGAATCCAGAAGTTGAGGATGGGAAACAAACATGTCTTCCAGTTATTTTGATGCTTCGTCCATATGAGGGAAAATGTGAGTTTGATGAATCCTTCCACATAACATACACGATAAATTGACTCTACTTTTCTTCTTCCCAATGATATCCTGACTAGTTGAGAGGAGGTCATCAGCATATTGTTTAGAGGCTGACAACATGGGTTGGTAAGGGTGTGTAGACCATGCTTCTATAACATTGGATAAACCAGGGAAATCCTTAAGAAGATGGCTACCATTACAAATCATGCAAGGGTACTTGGGCTTATGGGTTGTTTGGGTGATCTTGACATCATCAACACTCCCAGCATGATTAATTGTAACTAGTTGTTTTCCAACATGTCTAGAAGTGGTTTGAATTGTGGACCCTTGCTTATTTTTCTTCTTCTTAATCTTTCCTTTCTTCTTCTTCTTATTCACCGAGTTACTAGCTTCAGAGCTTTCACTCGGTGAAGAAGATGAAATGGAAGAAGACCTTGCAGGTGATGAAGGTGAAGAATATCTTACTGGTGAATAAGGTGAAGGATCAACATGAAGTTGATGTTCTTGGGGGGCAGTGCTTGCAAACGAAGCACTAGCTGCATTCGGGATTACCTGAGTGGAAAACAAAAATATCGGTAATCCAATTGTGAGACCTGGAAAGTTCAAAATAACAATGTGAGGAGGACCAATGTTTCCATAAGAAGGAAAAACAAAAGGCTCCCCCGGAGTAGGGGTTTCTTCATTGGTCATTCTGGGAACTGATGCCATAAAAAAAATCCAACCTAGAGTTTGCTAGGGAAAAAATAAACAACACACGCTAAACATATAGTAAGAAAGTAAGCAAGCAAAACCTTCTCACAATGAGCACACTAGTTGGTGATGAAATCCAACGTCACGGGAACAATGTAAGAAGGGGTTGAGATAGAGAGGGTGGAAAAATTACATTGACAACCTGCTTAACAGACTTACACCCTGGTGCAAGATCCCACACATAATCATAGGTATACCCTCCAAGGATCCCGAGTGAGTTTTTACAACGTCGATTCCAGGTACCATAAAGACTTGCCCCTCCACAGTCACCTCGTGTAAAGACCCTAAAGAGATAAGCCACTAAGGTTACCAATTACGAGAATGATGTATGGGGAAATAGTTGACAGTCCGATCCATGCGCAAAGGTAGGGTATCTAATCCCAAAATCAACTCGAGAAGGTCCCCACAAGATTTTCTTCTCAAGTGAACCCCAATAATATGTGCAATATCTACACTAAGACCAACAGAGCATGGCGAGTAACTCTGTCAGTCCTAATGTCACCTCATGATTGACCCTTGTGTTAGAAGGGATTCCCAGGAAAAAATGTAGCAAGTGGATTTGAACTCTCCCTATTACAAGATACTATGTTTTTTTGCATATTTGGAAAGTTATCTTTCACACCTATTCCAAAGCCCTACAACTAATCTAATGTAGGTTTGATACCAAAAAATATAAAAATGTCTAATCAATTTTTATAAGCGCTTTATTTTAAGGTTGTTGTTTACTCAAGAGGAAAAATGGTGTGGACTAAATGATGTTTTGAATGACTCTAAACAATACAAAGAGATGAGAATGCAAATATTTCACTTCGATGAAAGTTATATTACGAGAAGGAGAAAACGTTTATCATTCCCAGATGCACAATGTCCCAAAATTTTATTAAACTCATCAATATCAAGATCTTCAATAAATGAGCCAAAGAAACTGTACACCAATACACGATTCTTGGCCCCCAATCTAATGCACAACAAGAATTCAAGACCAAAAATGCCAAAAACCATGCAATTTCACTACTTCAAATGCAAGTATGCCCCCAATCTAATGCACAACAAGAAATTAAATTTTTTTATTACAAAGATAGCTAAAAGAAAATTCAAATTTTTCAAGCTGGCTCTAATCAAACCCAACAAATCACCCCAAAACCATATCTAAGATCTGGGCAAGAAAAACCATCAAAAATAATTTTTTTCGACAATCGTCGCAAGTTGTAGGATTAACACCGTGAGACGATCCTTTATCGTCGCAGGATAGAGAAAAATATAGTGTGACAACGTATCAATGTGTCTAAAGTCAGAGTGCGTCGATCCTAGATCATTGCACTGTCTCTCAAAGCAGGGTGCGACGATCAAAGGAAAAAAATAAAAAATAAAAAGCATGAAGGTTTTTTAGTGAAATTAAAGAGTCAAAGAGTCAATCTGGATCTCCCAGTGACTCAGAAACAAAACCCATGAAATCAAATCAAGAAATAAAAACAAACTAGGAAAACAATTTCTTCCCCAGTATGGTCGTCAATTTTTTTATCGAACAAATCAGTAAGTGTGGACACAAACATATATCCCTAGTTTCACCCCGAAACTAAAAAAAAATAAGACGAAATATAAAACTTTCCCTAAGTTTTAATTATCAAGCATACTAACTAACAAGAGATAAATGCCATACCTTTTAAATGTTGTTTGTCCTTGCTAGTGTCATCCTTGCTCTGTTACAAGGCTTATGGGTTGTTGAACCTGTAAAAATACACATTCCAACAAAGTGAAAGCAACAACGTATACTCAACAAAACCTATGTATGTGATCAAGGAGTCACGCAATAAAATAAGACCAATTTTATGGGATAGAAATATATCAACGTATTAAATATATGAAAAGGAGAATACAACCAATGCCTTGATGTTGTAAGGTCCCTTCCAATAGTTCCTTGCTTCCCATACACTTCTTTCTCCACGGATTCTGAGACCAACAATCTATCTTGACAAACCAAAGCCCAAAGCTACAAAAATTACTCAAGCTCACACAAAAAGCTAGCCAATTCAATCCAACTAACTTTTCCCATGAGAACTCTTCTCTTTTATAATATGAAAAGGATAGGGTGAGGAGGTTAGGATGATCCCAAGAGATGAGAGATGCGACTCGGATCCAAACCAATCGGAGACAAACTCACCCTCGAAGCTTCTATTCTATAAGAATTGAGAAGATGCTCTTTTTCCTTCCTACAAAAATTGTCGCACCCTTAACACTAAGCAAGGTGCGATGATCCCTTTTTCTAAGTTTTTTGACAAAGGAAAAGTATAATTCCATCTCTCTCAGAAAATGTATATTCATTCTTCTTCATGGATTCAGGCCATTGATCCTTCTCAAGACAAAGGATAAGTTTACATAATTAATGGTCATAGGGGTGACGAAAATAATGTGTAACACTATGGTTGTTGCATATAAATCTATTCATACAAATCCCCATGGAAAAACATTGTTCTTACATCTAATTGTTCAAGATGAAAATCTTCTACTTCCATAAGACTTAAAATAGTCCCAATTGAAGTCATCTTAACAATGGCAGGAAAACATTATGTTGGAGAGATAGAGCGATAGGGTTTGTGGAGAGCATCTAGGGTCCGTTTTTGCAGCCAGAGCCAGCCATGGCCACCCCAGGGGGTGGGGATTCAGCCCCTCCCCTCCGAGTTCATAAGAGGACGCGTTCAGGAAGCTGATTTCTAGCAGAGGCAAGCGCAAGGTCCCTCCTTCGGTTCCAAAATTCATAAAAAAGCTAGATGAAATCCCAGAAATCGCCCTCCCGGAGATGCAAGCGATCAAGATAGCCCTGGCTATCTCTGAAAGAAGGATGGTAAGCTAGTTTATGGGACTTTGGCCCTCAGCAAAAACCACCTAAGCTTGGGTCCAAAGGAACTAGAAGCCTCTCCTTAAGCAAGGAGTTACCTACTACCCTTTGAGCAGTGGATTTTTTCTCTTCGAGTTTATAAACAAGGAAGACAAGGATCTCATTTTCAGAAATGGACCATATTTTATGGGAACCCAAGGGCTGTATCTGAACCGCTGGACCCCGGACTTCGATCCCATGGTGGAACTGCCAAAGGAGGTACCTGTTTGGGTCAGGCTCCCCAACTTGCCGGTTCACTGCTGGAACTATGAAGCTCTGCAAAAGATAGGGAATGGAATAGGGAAATTCATTGATACGGCAAACAACAAGTCCATCCACAACTGCGCTAGGATATGTGTTGAAGTGGATCTTGAGGCAGGGATCCCAGAGGCGGTGAAGCTTACTGTGGGAAACTGGTCTCACTACCAGAAAATTGATTATGAACACCTTCCCTTCAAGTGCAGATCATGTCAAGAGCATGGACACTTCCAGAGGAATTGCCCAAAGAACCAAAGCCCAGAAAAGGAAGATGTTGAGGGCTGGAAAAAGGTCAAGAAAATAAAACCAAGTCCTAAATCCAAAGATCCAATGCTAGAGCAGGCGAGCCAACCATCATCTTCAAAGACAAACCCTCAGAAGGAACCTCTGAAAGAATGGGCTAACAGGCCAAAGGAAACCTGGAAAGAGCCAATAGTTACATCCACTCAGTCCCCGCCAGCCCCAGAAAATCCGATACCGGTCAATGAAACCCCTCTAGTAGATGAACCCATGAAGTCGGATGAGGAGCAAATTCCTTTAGATTCTGAAATGGGCGCAGATACAGATGAGGGGGCCACGGAGACTAGCAATTATGTTGGAACCCCAGAGAAGGTCCCTAGAGGAAGGAAACCAGAGAAAAAAAAAGGGAGGAGAAATCTTACAGGGACGTAACTGTAGGATTTCAGCATACCATCCTGGCTATGATAGAAACCAGATCCTCAAAAAAAGGCAAGGCTTCGAAAGGAGCCACCCCCCCCCTCCGGTTCTTAATGCTTTTCGTCTCCTGGAACTACAGAGGGTTGGGAAGCAAACTAAAAGAAGAAGTTGTCAAAGATCTAGTCAGAATGACTTCCCCAGATGTACTTCTGATCCAGGAGACAAAGATGGAGGAGCCTGAGACCTTCAAGGCTAGTAAAAATTTCTGGAAAAAAGGAGCAGGTAGAGCCGCTAGTGCCAGGGGAGCTTCAAGAGGTCTAGCCACCTTCTGGAACTCCTCAACGCTAGACCTGATCGAAGAACATAGCACCATCCATTGGTTGTTCACGAAGTTGTTGCACCGCAAATCGGGACATCAAGTTAGCCTCTTTAATATTTATGCTCTGGTTCTTTTATCGGAAAAAAAAGATTGCTTGGAATCTCTGAATAATTTCCTTTCTACTAACCATCATGAGAATCTTATTCTGGATGGAGATCTGAATGTCACCCTAGCCCTCTCTGAAAAAAAAGGAGGTACACCCGTAAGAGACCCTGCACATGAGTGGGTTGAAGACATTATGCTGGATTAGGATCTGGAGGACATCAAACCCAGTAAAAGAAATTTCACTTGGAACAACAAAAGAGTGGGACCGGGGCACATTGCATCCCACTTAGACCGCTTCCTGGTTCACTCTTCCTTTTTAACCCTTGGACTTTTCGCCTCGTCTGAAATCCTGCAAGCTTGCACCTCGGATCATAAGCCCATCTCTCTTTCCCTGACCCCTGGGGAAAATCTGGGCCCGATCCCCTTCCACTTCATCCCACTATGGGTCTCCTCTGAAGGCTTCCTCGAGCTGGTTTCGGAGTCCTGAAAGAAGAGTGTGTCGAGATCACCTTTCCTCATTTGGGAAGAGAAACTGAGAAGGCTCAAAGTGGATCTCAAAAACTGGGCAAAGAACCTGCCCTCCCCTTTGCAAGAAAGGAAAAAATCCCAAAGGGCCCTGGAGAATCACCAACGTCATATGGAGTCTGACCCGGTAACCCCAACGATGTTGAACGACGATTTGGAGCTGCAAAAGAAGCTTCACAAAGCTCTTAGAAGAGAGGAAGAGTGCTGGCGAATAAAGTCGAGAAGTCTCTGGCTCCAAGTAGGAGACAAAAATACTTCTTTCTTCAACAAGCAGGCAGAATCCCGAAAAAATCATAACTCAATCAGAGAGATCCAATTTCAGGGACAAACCTACAAAAAATTTGAGGAGATCAAACTTGCAGCCCACTCCTTCTGTAAAAATCTGTTTACTGAAGAGCTGGAGGCCCCTACTAGATCGGAGTTCTATCCTCTCATGGTGGTCCCCAAGCTGATAAATGAAGATGACAACCGTTGGCTGACAACCCCTATCACGACTGAGGAGATCAGCAAAGCTCTCCAAGCTATGAACCCAGATAAAGCCCCCGAGCCTGATGGATTCATGCCCAGGTTCTATATAGCCTGCTGGGATATCATCCAAAAAGATCTAGTCAGAATGGTGAGGAACTCTCAGAACTGTAGCAAAATTGGAGGGAGTACCAATTCCTCCTTTCTATCTTTAATCCCCAAAGAGAAAGGTGCCCAAAGCTTTTCAAGATTCCGTCCTATTTCGCTTTGCAATTCGGGGTGAAAAATCTTCACCAAAGTAATAGCAAACAGAATAAAAAAAGTCCTCCCCAGGATCATCTCGGAGAACCAAGGGGGCTTCATCCAGGGGAGACAAATCCAGGACAATATTATCCTTGTGCAAGAGGCTATCCACTCAAGCTGTCAAAGGAAGGAGAAAGGAATGTTAGTCAAGCTGGATCTGGAGAATGCCTTTGATAGAGTCCGGCTGAATTTCCTTTTTGCTGTGACGATCAAGATGGGATTTCACCCACATTTGGTTCGTTGGATTAGGGCCTGTATAGCGGGGCCGTGGATCGCCCCCCTCGTCAATGGAAGACCAACTGAGTTTTTCCAAGCCTCAAGGGGACTTAGACAGGGCTACCCCCTGTCCCCCCTGCTCTATGCCATTCAAGCGTCTGTGCTAAGTTTTCAGCTGAATAAGAGCATGCAACAGCGCTCCTTAATTGGCCTCTCTATTTCTCCTAGAGTTGAGAGGATTAATCATGCTCAATTTGTCGATGATACACTCCTTCTGGGCCAAGCCAACCTGTCCACCGCAAGAGCTCTCAAGAAAGAATTGGATGACTACACTGAAATTTCAGGCAGCGAAATCAGTTTGAGGAAGAGTAAAATTTATGGCTGGAACTGCCCTCCTATAGAAATGATTGGAATTTCCAGGGTG
>ML853956.1:0-16090 GCA_009831015.1 Picea engelmannii
GCTCTTTTGTACTTCTTTGTAATTGTGGGTTCTACACTTCTGGGGATGTCTGACGCCCCACACATCTTCCATGTGGATACTTGTGGCCTCTCTCCTAATCCAAATGGATTATTTTGTATGTTTTCATGTTAGCACATCTTGTTGTACTTCCAAGTCCATTTTGGGGCCCTAAACATTTTTTTTTTGGCTCTCCAGACTCAAAATGTAGATGGAGTTAGAGTTTGATGACAGAATGTGTAGTTCTCTGAAATACCTTTCCAACAGGCTATCACGCGCCTAAAACGGAGGTCATATGCAAATGTTACGACCCTCGGAAGTTGAGATACCAACTTCCACCAACTTACCCATAGGGTCCCACATGACTTTTGGCATTTAACCCTCTAGGGTTAGGTTTTTGGATTTATAGGGTTTTGGAATTCATGAGTAATATAAGAAAGGCCTCTGGAGCCTCATTGCAATCCATTCTTCTTAGACCGATGCATGTAGCAGCCACATCTCTTCTCAGAGATAACTACCACCATTCGAGCAAGTGTTTTAGTTTTGCAATTTTACAGTTTCAACCTATTTCATTATTCATTAGAAGATATTGTTCACTGGATATATGTGTTATTATTCATATCTCTCTGTTTATTGTATTTAGTCTATTAATCAGGTCGTTCCGCTCCTAAATCCAGATCAATATCATATTCTTAGGTTCTTTAGTATCATCAAAGGAAAGGACATGAACAACATCACAACCAACAAACGAACTTGGCAGTGGACTCTTAATTACAAAGATGCTTGGGTTATTTAGTAGCATAAGTAAATCCTAATTCCAACAAACATACTTAATAGAACTTATACGTTCAAAGATACATACCCTCACAAAGAAATCATGAAAGTGCATCCTCAAAAGAGGAGCCGCCACAATTTTATCATTGTCTATGTATTTCATGACTACTTGTTGAACTGTCCTCCCACCCAAAGGGCAGATACTTTTGTTGCAATCATGTGTGAGATCATCTGACTCAGGGAAGGGCACTGCAATTATTAATGAAATTTCGAGCATAAACACAACGAGTGAATTAACAACATCACAATCTCTCTTCATCATCATCTCACACTTCTTTTTTCTCCGTGTTAGACAAATTATTACACTTTCACTTCACTTTTTTGGTGAAATGTACGTCCAAACGATGATGGATAGAAGCAATGATGGACAAAAGGCCAGTATGTAAATTTATAGCATTCATGAGTTTATAGACCTCGACATAAATTAAAAATGGGGAATTCCAGTAGATTACCCGTATGTGTTTAGTCAAGTCAAATGAATAATAATTGATTTTACTTCACTTCAAGTGTATTAAAATATCGTCACTCGTTTGATAATGTATAGAGCCCATTTTTAAACAATATTTTTTTTTGGATCTGACTGTTATTGTCATGGTTTGTCCATATATTAAGCCCCCGTTCCTTTCTTTCTGATGTACCAAAACTATGGAGTTTCTACGTCGTATCCATTATTATGAAAGAGACCATCTGCAGCCATGAAAGAGAGCAGTTGACTTGGCAATTTAATGAATAATTTAATAACTAGATCTCCATAGGTTGACAACTGCTTCGTCGACCAACAGAGTGAATCGACAGTTCCTTCCTCTATCTGCTTTAGTGTTATTTCCATTTTTACTAGATAAGTTTAGTGCTTCGTTAGATGGAAAACATTGGTTGAATTTTACCCTGTCTTCTTTAGTTTTATTTCCATTTTTACAAGATAATTTTAGTGCTTCATTCGATGGAAAACTTTGGTCGACTTTTACACCGTTGGAAACTACTTGCTCTTGAAGATAATTGTTTTATAACAATAACAATGCTCTAATGTTTGATATTTAAAAATAAAAATAAATGTTGTAAAAGATCCAAACTCAAGATAATTATTTTTGAAACAATATCACTGTTATTTTTAGTAGCATTAGAACTTTTGAACAACTCACTGTTATTTTGGTATGGTGAAAGATAGGGATCATAGTTTGCATAACGCTTTATTTATTTTTAATATTTTTATTGGAATTAGAAGTTGAGAATGCCTGTAAAATATGGAGAATAACTAAGGGGAAAAAATTACATTTATAATATTGATGATAATTAAGAGACAACACTACCGACTTGTGGTAATCTACATAGCCACATCCAAGTCATAGACATGAACATGAATATGAAAGAAAAATAAATATGTAGAGTTTGCCACGTATCCTCTTTGAATATTATGCAATAAAGGAGCATCTAGCTATTGACAATAATGTATTTCGACCACCCACGAGTCCAAATGGCATAGGGACTACCACCATCTTGCAGAGAACATAGCACATGTGGACTTGAACGATGTGTCTAACTATCAATTATTCTGGGAAGAAAGAAAGCAGGAAACAAAATTCATGGGATCAAAACCTCTCCAAGAAACCTTCGGCCACTAAATCCCATGGTGGAGACTCTTCCATTGAAGGCACTTTGGAGCGTGCGACCATTGCCAAAATGGAGGCACTATGAAGTGAATAGACATTGCTGAAAGAATGCATCATTATATTTTTATTTCCATGGGAGCCTAGCTGAATTCTACCAGTTGGATCGTTGCTTCACGAGGGGGCAATCACTGAATCACTCATTTTTCTACATGATTTGGTGGAGCACGGGTGGGAGCCTCGCTCAATTATAATGTTTTTTTTCACTGGAGCAAGTATTTTATTGTATGTAATTCATACTTTGCAAATAATATGTAGTTCAACAATCATTTATTTCCAAGCTAGTGTTCTTCAAAATTATGTTCACAATTTGGATGAAGCCGAAATTACCAAACTTAGACAACTTTCTTGCAATCCAATGAAGGAGGGAAAGAACCCCAGATCCAAGAGTCATTAGCCCAAAGTCCAAACAGAAAAAGGTGTGCACAGAAAATAGGCTTGACATGTGGAGAGTTCGATTGAATTTGAACAAAATTAAGGGGGTAGGTACCATTTCCTATGATTCTCCTTCTTTTCACTATGTCTATGCTCTATCTTGAAGGAAGTTCCCTTCTCAAGCTTTGAGCCTAATTCATTTGCAAATTTGGCCAAGTGATGGATAAGTTGGACGATAATGTGGGGTGTAAGAAGGCCTTGTATATATTCTTTTTGTAGGGTCTAATACCTCCTCCTCACCTCATCACGGGTTCAAAATCACTACCTTTCCTAATGCCTCTTGATACTTGTTCCTGAGGAGCCATGTGTTCTCAATGGCGAAGTGTAAGATGAGCAACACTTTCCAATGGACATTGTTGTCTGGAATTGCGTGTCTTATGACTATCCTCACATATTGAATATTTGGGAGCCATCTAATAGATGGGTACA
Organism: Picea engelmannii; assembly: GCA_009831015.1. Classification (NCBI taxonomy): domain Eukaryota; kingdom Viridiplantae; phylum Streptophyta; class Pinopsida; order Pinales; family Pinaceae; genus Picea; species Picea engelmannii. The sequence continues at coordinate 3,360 of ML853956.1, forward strand.
ATTCTCTAGGAAAATAAACTGGTTCAGGTGGGTAGGTAAGCTTGTCATAAAACTTATGCTGGGAAAAATATTTGGCAAGAACCTAATCACGAAAGGGAGTCAACAAAAGATCATGCACATAGGCAACAATTTTTCTAGGTTGTTATTATTTTCAACCCTAGTGTTAGTTTCAACCAATTGGCTATTAGTTTGTTGCAGCTTACTGCTGGTATGTGACTCACCAAGATATTGTTGAAATCTATACTATGGTAAGTTGAATCGCAAGCTCTCAGAGCACCGAGTGTGAAGATGCATTAGTCGAGATAGCCCATTGAACTTCAGCCATAATGATATTTCAGATTACATGTATGGCATGAACTGGCATGGATCAGTGCACGTGAGGCCCATTCATCTTACATTCTTGCAAAAAATGAAGAAGCCCAAATGAGTTAAGTACAGTGTAAATTTTTTTCACTGGGGTGTAAATTTTTTTTGACAGGCGGGTAAATTTGTTTATTGTTAAATTCAATGTAAAATTGAAGGAAAACAAATTTTGTATATTCTCATGAGAAAGTCTTCTTAAATTTGATTTCACTCACTAGCTATTTTGGAGAAGTGGCTCAACGTGTGTGAGGCCCGTTCACCTTTAAGTTACATTATTGCAAAAATTGAAGCCCAAATGAGGTAAGTTACATTAGTGTAAAATTATGTGTAAAATTGAAGGAAAATAAATTAAAATTCAGTGGAAAATTGAAGGAAAATAAATTAAAATTCGGTGGAAAATTGTAGGAAAATAAATTATGTATAAATGCAAGTCATTGTAAATTTGATTTCACTCACCACAAGCCTTCTTAAATTTGATTTCACTCACTATTTTGCAGAAGTCAAGTATGCAGTGCAATAACCTCTTGATTCATTCCAGTATAGTGCAAATCTTGGAAGTGTACCATCCCTATCGCCTCCCTTTCTCCACCGTTCGTTAGCCTTATAAGGATGGATATTTGTGCATCAGTGCCAACAAATCCTTTTGGTTTCTCTTCATGCATCTCTTGAAATTGGTTTGCAAAAATAGTCTCAGGGACATGAAAGATACAAGTGGAAGTGGAGGGTGGTGGAAACTTATGCACTGCTACTATGAGACATGAGGCTATGTAACAAATATGGTTTATGCTATACACTATGCATATTTGAGCATCCAAACATTAAATGTTGGGAATTAATGCTAGTCTCAAGTGTAGCATTAATCAACCTCATCCTAATGGAGTGTAAATATATGATAAGTGTCCTAAGTTTATTTCCAGAAAATGGTATCTTGCCTCAGTGTAAGGCCAAATAAGACCTCCAACTTCAAACTTAGACATATAAAATTATTTTGAGTAAGAAAATTATATTATTTTTCAAAAATATAAGTTTAAACAACAAAAGCTCATCCATTTGTGTGCCAAACTAATGAAAAAATGGTGAACCGATTACTAATAGTCCCTGCAGCCCGAAGGGCATGGACTAAAAAATGCCATACATCCAACTCTTGCTCACAGGAATATTTACAATCGAAAGAAACCAAATAGGCATTTGTACATTTTTCCACATATATCATTGGCAAAATGGCACTTTGTGATGGAATAAAGGTTTGTTCATCGGTACAAAGTTAAGATGGAATGTTAAGTTTAGGTCCAAAAGTCAAGTTATAATTGGACAATTACACACTCTGTGCATCGGATTTCTCACTGGTGAAGGAAGTAAATTGGGATATGGATTTCTTGCTCAGATTAAATGGAAACGCTGCAAATGAAACATCCAGAGACAAAATTGGTAATATTTTCTACATGTGTCCCACTCCCTCTAATGCCATTACCATTATGGAAGCTATATTTGTATAAGCATTAGAACATAGATTGGAATAAGAAGTTCATTGATTACAGGGAAGACTCGTATATTTTGAAATGATTTAGTTGTCTTTGAAGGATCGATGGAACAATGTAAATCTTATTTGCAAAGTTCCATTTTAGAAGCTTCTACAGAATTTCAGTGCTTTTTTATTGAAGGACTACCATATTGTATTATTGGTATCTATTTGATCTAAAGCTACAAACTTCTTGTATATTGCTCAGTTTTGTAGTATTCTCTCATAGTAATGAGGTATTTGATATTAAAATGACCATAAACATTTCAGAAATAGAAATGTGAAGAGAAACAATCATCAACTGTCTTCCTCGGCCTCAAAGAACACACCAATATCAATGATTGGATATGACAAAGAATGATCATCTTTGAATTCGACAAGATGATCAATTTACAACTTTGAAAGTAGCAAGGCGTCATTCACGAATGACAACGATTGTATCAATAAACCAGAAACAAGGGAATAAGCCCGAAATGATGAAGATTGCCATTAATAATCATGCAATGATCAATTAGTTATAAAAGCAAAAATCTATTTTGACTTCATGAAATCAACAAAAAGAAGACAGTGACAGTAGGAGAGGCATTGATAATTTTGAACTACATCAATTGAATATCAAACGCATTGTCTATCTGAACAAAAAATTGAGATTTCCAAAGGTCTGGGACATTTGGGGTTTTCTTTTACATATACATACCATCATTGGTTCTGTAGATAAATTCTTTACACTCGGTTGGGCCTCCATTTTCTCTATCTTTTCGTTGTTTCATGTCTAATATATTGATGCTACTGTTGTCTTTATCATTAATCCAACCAGTGTCAATGTATACATTGCATTTGTATCCATCCTCTAGGTGTATGAGATTGTTAGTGATTCATATGTCAATCCCCTAATGTTTTCATTGAAGACATATTATGCCAACGCGCAAAGAGTAAAACCCCTTATATGAAATGTTACATGAATACATTTTCCAGATTGTATCTATAAGACAGTAATATACATTTGAACCGAACTACAGCCAAGATAAAATTAAGGAAGAATGCAGAAGAATACACCAGAATTCCACCCCTCCAATTATATTCAGAATTAGAGTCTGAATGTAATTCACCAAGAAGATAGCTGCCAATTCCCCACTTCACCCAAACGAGAACTTGCAAGGCGCTATATACTCATTTCTTAAAGGGATTTATACCAAGAACTTCTGCTGCTATGCTGCCTGACGCAATGCACATTATCTCCAAAACAATCATTGCATAAACTGGCTTTATGGGAGGAAAATTCCTTGGCTTTTCGGAAGTATTTTCTGCTCTCTCCCTTGCATCTGTCTATCAAGATGATTTTTGATCCCTTCCACATTTTCAAATACAATGCATTATTGCAATTACACTTAAAACTCTCATCAAGGTGTGCAACAACAACATCAGATTTGATAAGCAGGATGGAGTGCACATTATGGGCGTTGGAGATGTACTTCATGAATTGCGTCATTGAAGAATTGGGCTTCTTGTCTGAAAGCATTACAACAGAATCCTTTTCATATCTATTTGGCTCAGAACCCTCACATGTCGTACAGTTTGCGGCCTCTTAGAGTGGCCAGAACATCCCTTCGACACGCTGGTAATAAACACTGCTAGATTGTCGATGCAAGATATTTCGACCTCCGGAAAATTAACGAAACCAGTGGCAGCTTCACTCAACTCAAGATGTCCTAAAGCAAGAGAAGATAGCCATCCCAAGCAGAGAACCAGCTTTAGGATGAACACGTTCATCGTGTATAGGCTTCCCTTCGAATTCCTGAAAACACCCATTTCACAAAAAGATGGAGGGGCACGTTTTCCTGACCAGTAATTCAACACCAAAACAACCCTTTATCCATATTGTGGCAACATAACTTTTATAAAGTAAATCTGCATGTGGCATCTTGTTGTCCTCGACATAGTACCCACATTAAACTTTATTTGGGCCTATAATTCGATTGCAAAATAAATGAACATGTTTTCAATGTTTAGAAATGTCATGATGTGTTCGTTATCTTTTGGGACAAAGAAATTAGAAATGCACTGATGTGTTTGTTATGTTTGTTATCATTGGGATAAAGAAAAATATTGATTTTTTTTTATGTTTATTATCATTTGGGATAAAGAAAAAATTTCCAATGTTTAGAAATGTACTGATTTGTTTGTTATCTTTTGGGATAAAGAAAAAATTGTTATTTTTTGGGATAAAGAATTTTTTTCCAATGTTTAGAAATGTACTAATTTTTTTGTTATTATTTGGGATAAAGAAATTTTTTCCAATATTTAGAAATGCACTGATTTGTTTCTTATGTTTGTTATTTTTTGGGATAAATAAAAAATTTCCAATGTTTAGAAATGTATTGATGTGTTTGTTATGGATAAAGAAATGAGAAATGTATTGATGTTTTTATTATCTTTTGGGATAAAGAAATGGAGGGAGTATATAAATGGAGAGAATCTTTATTTATGTATATAAAGTTTATTATTTGATGGTTAAATAAAAGTAGGTTAGTCTTCAATGTTCTATTTTGATAAAGAAATGGAGAGAATATATAAATCTTTATTTATATATAAAGTTTATTTTTAGATAGCTAAGTAAAAATAAATTTGTTTTCAATGTTTTATTTTTTGGAAAGTTCATAGGCTTACTATTGTTTCTTGATGTTCTTCTTTCCTTCCAAAGTCTAAAAAGGTAGTATTGTGTTTGTTGGTACTTTTGAATAAATGTGGAAAATAAAAAGTAGCGAGGATATATTTTTATAATATAATATGAAAGATAAAAAGTTTAGAGGATATATTTTTAATGAGATTACATATTTTATACTTTCTATTAAGATATATTGTAATTATCTTTTAGTCAAAAGCTTTAACTTTAAATTAGTTGATAAATTTTTAAATCAACTTTCAAAATTTAATATTTGAATCTCAAAAATAATAATTTTTATTGTATTATAAAATTATTTATTTATTATTTTATTGATTGAAAATATTGTAATGGAAATTTTTATGTGGTTTTGGTATCTTCTGTCACATAAAAATTAAGAAAAAATACAAAAATGTCATGTATTATTTATTACTTTCAATTTTTTTCTTAAATAATGTTAAATATTGTAATGACACTTACTTTTTTTCATTCATATCAATGTATAAGATTGGTTACAGTATGATAGACATAAAGTGGCATGATAATGTTGTAATGACTATTTTTTATGTGGTTTTGGTACCTTTTGTGAGATAAAAACTAAGAAAAAACACAAAAATGCCATATGTTATTTATTACTTTCAATTTTTTTCTTAAATAATATTAAATATTGTACTTACACTTACTTTTTTTCATTCATGTCAATGTACCAGCTTACAATGTGATAGACATAAAGTGGCATGGATATATTGTAATTACTTTTGAATCAAAACTCTTTGACTTCCAATTAATTGGTAAATTTTTAAATAAACTTTCCAAGTTTAACATTTGAATCTCAAAAATAATAATTTTTATTGTATTATCAAATTATTTATTTATTATTTCATTGGCTGAAAATGTTGAAATGACAATTTTTATATATTTTTAAATCAAAAATTAAGAAAAAACAAAAAAATGTAGTATGTTATACCATTATTACTTTCACTTTTTTTCTTAAATAATATTAAATATTATATTAACCCCTTTTTAAAGCATTAATGTCATCCACTAGCATACTGGGTAACATAATAGGCTGACGGCTCCAACTCAGTTATTAATATTTTTTAGGGGTTGTCTAGCTGTTCTACTAATTATTATTATTTTGTTGTTCAAAATTCATTTCTGAATGTAGAAATGGGTTCAGCATGTATGTTGAAAACGGTCTGAAAAACTAGAATTATACAGAAATAATCAATCAAATCTACAAATCTAACAGTTTCTCACCAAATTTTGGATAAATGTATCAGGAAAAATCCCTCATTTCAGAGAACATTTAGCCTACGCACTAGCAGATCAATATAACAGGTGAAAAACACTTGAACTTATTGGTCCATGAATTGGACTGTGTACATCCATTTTAAGCACGAACTGAGAGGAATTCAATTTCCCTTCGGACCTATTGATAAAAATGTGGAAAGCTCACATTTGTTGTAGCTTTGATTTCTCGACGTAGCCATGAAAATAATCTGTCACACATTTACAAATTAAATTTAAAGGAGCCAATGATAATATATTCAGAATCAATTTCAATAACCTCGAATATGATTTAGCCCAAACTTTTCATTGAATTCCTAGTTTTAATCCTCACACAATGGTAACCTCGAATAAGATTCCTTCTCATACAACAATCACTTTTAGCACAAACTTTTCAGTGAATTCCCACTTTTAACCCTCACACAATGTTACCAGCACATGCTCACATAACTTATATCACTCTCTTCATTTGTTTTCCCATCGCATTTTTATCTGTCCTTATTAGATTTCGGTGAGATGAGAGTGGTTATGAGAGAATTTATTAGTCCATGTCCTAGGCATAGAAGGACTATAGCGATTGATAATTCGTTGACCTCATATTAGTTTGTCTTTTGACCACAAATATTTGCATAATATCTAATGTTGGAACTAGGGAACAAAAAACATTTATTTTTATATAATAAAAAGTACCATATATGTCATGATCTGATTAGATAATAGATTGGAGGTCTTATTGCCTACTTCGCTATTCCCAATGTTTTATATGTTAGCATATCCATTTTTTTTTATTGTATATAGTCTTTTTGAATCATATATTTTCTTATGCATTGCTTGAAGGTGAATTAATGCTAGCATTAGTTCGAATGTTTGTCTTAGCATTTTCTTCTAGCTAAATTTATCCCAATGTTTGATATGCTAGTGTATCCAAGGTTTGTCTATTTATTATTATTATTAAGTACTTAAGGTACGTAAATCCTTCTTTCTTAAATGTTTACACAGTGCGAGGCCCTTGGATGATTTTGATAGCCTTTAATGTTTACCTAACAGGCCTCAGAGCCTTAAATGTTTACTTAACATGATCAAGGAGGCTCGACATGAAAAATAAAAATAAATTTGAATAATTAATTGAATAAAATTTAACAAAACATTATCACATATTAATAATGAATACCATATTTAATATTAATATTATAGGATATATATCATAAATTTAATTTATAGTTTATTTATTAATATTAATATAAAATAGTATATACAAGTATATATCCATTTTAACTCTAGAGTCAAGAAGGATAAATTTCTAGGTACAAACTTTTATTATCATAAATAAAATCAAAATTCCAAAATTCCAAATTTACATTTAAAAACTTTAAAAATAATATTGAATAAAATTTAAATAAGTGTTTATACTATTTTTTTTTTTAAAGTATTATAGCATTATATAAATTACTATAAATCTTGGTACAATGTTATAATATTCTATAAATTACTCAGTCTCATGTATATGATGGAATTGTTGGGTGCAAAATGTATATGATGGAAGTGTTGGGTGCAAGATGTATATCAGGGAACAAGATGAACATGAAAAATAAAAATAAATTTGAATAATTAATTGAATAAAATTTAACAAAACATTATCACATATTAATATTATAGGATAGATATCATAAATTTAATTTATAATTTATTAATTAATATTAATATAAAATAATGTATACAAGTATATATCCATTTTAACTCTAGAGTCAAGAAGGATCAATTTCTAGGTACACACCTTTATTATCATAAACAAAATCAAAATTTCAAAATTCCAAATTTACATTTAAAAACGTTAAAAATAATATTGAATAAAATTTAAATAAGTGTTTATACTATTCTTCAAGTAAAAAGTGTTATAGCATTATATAAATTAATATAAATCTTGGTACAATGATATAATATTCTATAAATTACTCAATCTCATGTATATGACGGAAACATGATAAATGAAAAATAAAAATAAATAGAGTCAAGAAGGATCAATTTCTAGGTACAAACCTTTATTATCATAAACAAAATCAAAATTCCAAAATTCCTAATTTATATTTAAAAACATTAAAATAATATTGAATAAAATTTAAATAATTGTTTATACTATTCTTTAAGTAAAAAATGTTGTAGCATTATATAAATTATTATAAATCCCGTTACAATGTTATAATATTCTATAAATTACTAAATCTCATGTTCTTGTGGGTCGGGGTTAGTGATACATAAGCATGACTATAAATGTGAACCTCACTCGGGGTCGGACTCGTGATACATTAGCATGACGGGGTTAGTGATACATTAGCATGACTATAAATGTGAACCCACACTTCTTAATTGTTGGGTGAAAAATGTATATGACAGAAGTGTTGAGTGCAAAATGTATATCACTAAACAAGTTGGACATGAAAAATGAAAAATGTGAATGCGCGACTCTGCCAACCCTCCACTCTGTAATTGTTGGTTGCAAAATATATATGACCGAAATGCCTCCACTCCGTAATTGTTGGTTGCAAAATGTATATGACCGAAGTGTTGGGTGCAACATGTATATCACGAAACAAGGTGGACATGAAAAATGAAAAATAAAAATAAATTTCAATAATTAATTAAATTAAATTAAAAAAAACATTATCACATATTCATAATAAATATTAAGGGGCATCGTGGGCACACCTGGAGGTGCCCAACTAGTTGTTGATTCCGCCAGACATTAAAAAATATGATATTTTATATTAATATTATAGGATAGATATCATAAATTTAATTTATAGTTTATTTATTAATATTAATATAAAATAGTATATAGAAATATATATCCATTTTAAATGTAGAGTCAATAAAAATAAATTTCAATAATTAATTGAATAAAATTGAAAAAAAATATTATCACATATTAATAATGAATAAGATATTTAATATTAATATTATAGGATATATATCATAAATTTAATTTATAGTTTATTTATTAATATTAATATAAAATAGTATATAAAAATATATATCCATTTTAAATGTAGAGTTAAGAAAGATCAAATTCTAGGTACAAACCTTTATTATCATAAACAAAATCAAAATTTCAAATAACATTTAGAAACATTAAAAATAATATTGAATAAAATTTAAATAATTGTTTATACTTTTTTTTAAGTAAAAAATGTTATAGCATTATATAAATTACTATAAATCTTAATACAATGTTATAATATTCTATAAATTATTAAATCTCATGTTGTGTCAGGTCGGAGTCGTGATACATAAGCATGACTATAAATATGAACCCACAACTCCGTCAACTGGCCACTCTGTAATTATTGGGTGCAAAATGTATAAGAAAGAAGTGTTCGGTGCAAAATGTATATCACAGAACAAGATGGACATGAAAAATGAAAATTAAAAATAAATTTCAATAATTAATTGAATAAAATTTAACAAAACATTGTCACATATTAATAATGAATACGATATTTAATATTAATATTATAGGATAGATATCATAAATTTTATTTATAGTTTATTTATTAATATTAATATAAAATAGTATATACAGATATATATCTATTTTAACGGTAGAGTCAAGAATGATTAAATTCTAGGTACAAATTTTTATTATCATAAACACAATCAAAATTTCAAAAGTTCAAATTTACATTTAAAAATATTAAAAATAATATTGAATAAAATTCAAATAATTGTTTATACTATTCTTTAAGTAAAGAGTGTTATAGCATTATATAAATTACTATAAATCTTGGTACAATGTTATAATATTTTATAAATTACTAAATCTCATGTTGTCGTCTGTGGGGCTCGGACTCGTGACCCACAACTCCACCAACCCGCCACTCTGTAATTGTTGGGTGCAAAATATATAATACTGAAGCATTGGGTGCCGGACAAACTAGACATGAAAAATGAAAAATGTGAACTCGAGACTCCGTTGGGTGCAAAATGTATATCACAGATTAAACCGAACATGAAAAATGAAAAATAAAAATAAATTTCAATAATTAATTGAATAAAATTTAACAAAACATTATAACATATTAATAATGAATATGATATTTAATATTAATATTATAGGATAGATATCATAAATTTAATTTATAGTTTATTGTTGGGTGCAAAATGTATACAAAGGAAGTGTTGGGTGCAAAATATGTATCAAGGAACAAGCTAGACATGAAAAATGAAAAATAAAAATAAATAGAGTCAAGAAGGAACAATATCTAGGTATAAATCTTTATTATCGTAAACAAAATCAAAATTTCAAAATTCCTAATTTACATTTAAAAACATTAAAAATAATATTAAATAAAATTTAAATAATTGTTTATACTATTATTTAAGTAAAAAGTGTTATAGCATTATATGAATTATTATAAATCTTGGTACAATGTTATAATATTTTATAAATTACTAAATCTCATATGTGAACCAAAGACTACGTAATTGTTGAGTGCGGTGCAAAATGTATATCACATAATGAACATAAAAAATAAAATTAAATAGAGTCAAGAAGGATCAATTTCTAGGTACAAACCTTTATTATCATAAACAAAATCAAAATTTGAAAATTTCAAATTTACATTTAAAAACATTAAAAATAATATTGAATAAAATTTAAATAATTGCTTATAATTGCTTAAGTAAAAATTGTTATAGAATTATATAAATTACTATAAATCTTGGTACAATGTTATAATATTTTATAAATTAATAAATCTCATGTCCGGGTTGGACTGGTGATACATAAGCATGACTATAAATGTGGACACATGACTGTGATACATAAGCATGACTATAAATGTGGACACATGACTCCGCCAACCCGGGACTCCGTAATTGCTGGGTGCAAAATGCATATGACAGAAGTGTTGGGTGAAAAATGTATATCACGGAACAAGATAGACATGAAAAATGAAAAATAAAAATAAATTTGAATAATTAATTGAATAAAATTTCACATATTAATAATGAATACCATATTTAATATTAATATTATATAATAGATATCATTAATTCTACAATTTTCCATCTTCTTGGTTCAATTCTCTTCACATTGTTTTTTACAAATTGTATCTAAGATGGTATCACCAAATAATTGTACCAACAATTAAGTTGTTCCAGTTAAATTAAATTTTAATTTAATTTTCATTAACTCAACAAATTAACTTTTAATTTTATAGGTAAACTAACTTTTAGGCAAGGACTACGCTCCCATACAACACTTGTTAAACTTTAAAAAACTAACTACAATGAAGTGTGTGACTTAGCACAACTTTAATAACAAAATATATAATAATAAAAATAAAATAAACCATATTAAATTTTATTTTAATTTTAACTTTTAAATATTATGAATTTTTTTGAATTGTGATATTATATATTATCATTTTTTTGTTTAAATAAGTTACATTTTTTCTTAATCTATACCAATCCACGGGATTGGGGACATCTATCATAAATATTGAAAATAACTTAATCATTACAAATCTAAGTATCTTGAATATAAGAGAGTATTAGGGGAGGGGAGGGGACATTAAGTCTTTTAAATTAATTAGGATGGTTAGAAATATTTTATTTTTATTTTATATTTTATATGAATTAAATCAAATTTTTTTAAATGTTAGTTTTTTTTATTTAAGAATACTAAGGCAAATTCAGAAGATTCTGGATATCTATCATGAAAAAATGAAAATAATTTAATCATTATTTACATGAATTAAATCACATTTTTTTTTAAATGTTGGTTTTTTTTGTCTTTTTTATTTATAAATATGATTTTTTTAAAAAACTTTTAATTTATGCAATTAAAAGAGTTCAACATGTCATTGTCTAAATTGAACATGGGTAGGAAAGCTAAAAATCATTCATTCCAACCACTTGAGCTAAACAATATTAACTCTATTAAAGTCATATTGTATATAACCATGTTCTCATAGACTTACAACTCAAATATGAATAAGACAAATGAGGTTTTCTTGATAACTATTAAGATAATCAAAATGTATGCATACAAGACATTCTAGACAAAAGGATAAGAAGCCTCAACCCTAGTAAGTTTCCCAGATACTTAAGACTTAAATTTTCCTAAATTATAGTACAAAATTCTCATTCATGCTTAATAATATAACATAAAAAATTATTGTAATTAAAAGCAAGAAGTGTAGCTAGTTGTGATGTACATTCATAATAGTCTAGAAAACAAGAATCACAATTTATGTTTTTAAGATAATCATACCTACATTTAAAGATAGGTCGTCATGATCTTTGGGGGCCTAACACACAATTTTCCTTGAGAACTTTGTGGTTTCTCATTTTGACAATATATAGTCACTTTCATTGCAATTGTTAATAATATTCATTGCATTAATGTTCCTTCAACTTGTATTTATTATAAATTGTGGTAACTCTGGCCAACTTTGATATTCTTTAGGTTTAATTGGGAGAAGTTGGAATTAAGTCTATAGAGTCACTAATAAGCCTACACAAACAATAACAATATTAAGAATATGCTTTAGATCAAAGATCATATTTTAGCTCAAAATCATTTTAATTTGTCCACGTCTCAAATCACTTTGATCTTGAACTATGTATCATTTCCTTGCAAATGTATTTTTTTTAATAATAGTTTTTATTATTAAATCAAGAATCTTTTATTGTGTGTTGTAATTCAATCACTATGATCTTGAGCTATGTATCATTTCCTTGAAATTTTTTTTTTTTTAATAATTGTTTTTATTATTAAATCAAAAAGCTTTTATTGTGTGTTGTAATTCATTTGTAAGCTAATCTTGTTCTTTTTTTTTCAAACTTTTCATAAGAGGCAGGTACTACTTAGCTTTGTTTCTCATTCCACTTGTTAAA
>ML853956.1:29356-52388 GCA_009831015.1 Picea engelmannii
GAAGAAGAGTAGTTTGGGATTCAAGAAAAAGGGGTTTAAATCCTCAAGATTTAAGAGCTATAGGAAGGATTCAAGGATGAGCCTTCCTACCCGAAGTGTGTATAAACATAATTTCCCCTCTCATAGTGGAAATAAACCTTTTGTATCAACCCTAGGAAAGACTGATAACCCAAAGAGAGAACCCTTGAAATGTTGGGGGTGTAGAGAAGAACATTTGTTGAGGGATTTCCCACATAGAAAACAGAACAATAGGAGAGTCTACAAAATCCAAGAAGCTACCATAGTCAATGATGTTTCTAGGAGCATGCCACAGATTTATGTGGCTTTGGATAATAAACAAGCCGACCACAAAGCTTTAGTGGTGGAGATGGAAGGTATGATCACCAACCGTCTAGTTTCTATTTTAATTGACCCTGGTTCTAATTTGAGTTATGTGGCTCCTCAGACTGTTGATAAGTGTAAACTGCAACCAGTTAGACATGTTAAGTCATGATTGGTACAACTAGCCACTGGAAGCAAAAGAAAAGTAGCAGAGGTCATACTATCTTTCCAATTCATCATGGGTGGATTTCCCACCCGAGCGACCCTTAACATACTTCCTCTAGGATCTTATGACTTGTTGATTGGTATGGAATGGTTAGCTACTTATAAAACTAAGTTGGACTGTTACCATAAAACTTTAGAATGTGTAAATGAAGAAGGGAGAAAGATGACCCTCCAAGGGATTCATAAGCATGTCTCAATGAGACAAATATCAACCCTTCAAATGAAAAAGTATTGCAGAAAGGGATGTCCTCTATATGAAATACAAGTTTTGGAATCTGTTGAGGATGAAAAACCAAACCTAGAGGACCACCCCATATTAAGAGAGTATAGAGACATGTTTCCATAAGAGGTATCAGGTCTACCTCTGAGAAGATACATTGACTTCTCTATAGAACTTGCACCAAGAGTAGTGTCAGTGTCTAGGACACCCTATAGGATGAGTACACCTGAGCTATTTGATCTCAAGCTACAACTAAAGGAAATGATGGGAAAAGGATACATCCAACCCAGCATGTCTCCATGGGGAGCACCAACCTTGTTTTTGAAAAATAAAGATGGCACACTCTGACTGTACATAGATTATAAACAACTCAATAAGACAACCATAAAGAACAAGTACCCCTTACCAAGAATCGATGACTTGTTCGACCAATTAGGGGGTGCTTCCATTTTCTCAAAAATTGAATTGAGGTCTGGATACCATCAAGTCTGAATCAAGGATGAATGCATCCACAAAACAACCTTCAGGACAAGGTATGGTCACTATGAATTTGTGGTGGTGCCATTTGGATTAACGAATGCCCCCGCCACTTTTATGTCCTTGATGAACAATGTACTCAACAAATTCCTAGACAAATTTGTATTGGTTTTCATTGATGATATCTAAATCTACTCCAAGAATAGAGAGGAGCATGAAGAACATCTTAGACTTGTACTTCAAGTACTAAAAGAGCATCAACTCTATGCTAAGTTTAGCAAGTGCGACTTTTTCCAGAAGCAAGTACATTACTTGGGCCATATTATTTCGGAAGAAGGGGTGGCAATAGACCCTGACAATATCATATCTATTATGGAATGTACTACCCCAAAGGATTTATCTGATATCAGTTCCTTTATGGGCTTAGCAGGATATTATAGAAGGTTCATAAAAGGATTTTCCAAGATTGGTTGTCCAATCACTGCCCTCCAGAAAAAGGGGGTTAAATTCACTTGAAAATCAAAATGTGAAGAAAGATTTCAGGAACTGAAATACCTTCTGACCCATGCACCCATGTTGAATATTATAGACCCTAATAATGACTTCCTTGTGTGTATAGATGCCTGCAAGTAAGGGCTCGGAGGAGTCCTTATGTAAGAAGGATGTGTAATTTTCTATGAATCTAGGAAATTGAATGAGCATGAAATCAATTATGTGACCCATGATCTAGAGTTGGTTGCCATAGTGCATGCTTTAAAAATGTGGAGGCATTACCTCCTGGGTAGGATATTTGTACTTATGACAAACCATTGTGGGTTGAGGCACCTGTTTGATCAACCAAAACTCAATGCTAGACAATCTAGGTGGATGGATTTCCTTAGTGAGTTCGATTTCAAAATCAAACACATCGAAGGGAAGGAAAGCAGGGTGGTTGATGCCCTTAGAAGAAGTGTGAAAATGATTCACCTGGAAACAGTAAGAACCTGTGAAACATATGTCAGGGAAATAATCAGGAATGCACAAGAAACAGATGCATTCTTTAAGACCGTGACATCATACCTAAGGAAAGAGCCTACAGGGATAAAGTATGAAGGCTATGAGATGCTCGATGAAGGCTTGCTGACCTTTAGAAACAGATTGTATATTCCAATTTGTGACGACTTGAAGAGGTTCATAATGAATGAACTACACAAGAGACCATATACTGGTCACCCAGGATATCAGAAAATGATCACGACCACTCGGAAACAATTCTATTGGCCTGGACTGAAAAAGGACATAGATGACTATCTAGCTAAGTGCCTAGAATGCCAACAAGTTAAGGAAGAAAACTAGCACCCAACAAGGTTGTTACAGACTCTACCAATTCCATAATGGAAATGGGAAACCATTTCCATGGATTTCATCATCGGATTCCCAAAATTGGCTAAGCAGAATGATGCCATCATGGTAGTGGTGGGAAAATTGAGCAAGTTTGCTCACTTCGTTCCTGTCAAGTCGACTTGCAAAGAAATATATATTTCCAATATCTTCATGAAGGAGATATTCAGACTGCATGGCATGCCTAGAGAGATTGTATCCGACAGAGACACAAAATTCACTTCAATATTTTGGAAATCCTTGATGGTTGGTCTTGAGACTAAATTGTTATTTATCCCAGCCTATCACCCCCAAAATAATGGATAGACAGAAAGAGTAAGCCAAATATTAGAAGACATGTTCAGGATGTGTTTAATGCATCAACCTAATAAGTGGGAAGACTACCTGCCATTGGTATAATTTTCCTACAACAACGGTTATCAAGAGTCACTGAGGATGAGCCCTCTATGGTAGAAAATGCAAGATTCCAATCAACTGGAGTAATCCAGTGGAAAGAATTACAATCGGACCAAACATGCTGAAAGAAATGGAACAACAAGTGATTCATATAAAACAAAATCTGAAAATTTCTCAGGATAGATAGAAGAGCTACGCCGACAGAAAGAGAACTCCCAGAGAGTTCAAGACAGGAGACCATGTCTATCTCAAATTTAGACCCAGGAAGAGTTCCCCGAGAATGGGATCTTGTTCTAAGATGGAACCTCGTTATTTTGGACCCTTTGATGTCTTAAATCGAGTGGGACATGTATCTTATAGGCTAGCACTCCCTCCCACAATAAAGACACATATTGTTTTCCATGTTTTATTATTGAAGAAAAATTAACATGATTCTAATCATATAATTGACTAGTTTCTAGTCCAGGTGGAGATGGAGGGAGAATTCCTGCCAGAAACTCAATGCATACTAGACAGGAAGGAAACCTCACTCAGGAAACATTGCATAGGTCAAGGTGCACTGGAAACACTTTGGCCTAGATCAGGCTACATGGGAAATAGAGGATGCCATGAGACAAGCATATCCAATTTTTTTTACCTCTGTATATACATAGCATGTTGATAGATAGAACATCGAGGATGATGTTCCTTTAAGGGGGAGGGAATTGTAACACCCTTTTTCCCCCAATTTATAAATATAAGTATATTGGCCAAGAGACTATGGAAAACTAAAATATGTGAATGTTTGATTTGATGGACCTTTGTATAAAAGATCGATGAATGTAAATTTTGTTATTTAATAGAAAATGGATAAGTTTTGCATGACTGCCGGAGAAGGGGATGTGCTAAGAGATACCACAAATTATATGAAAGAGATAGTGAGGGGACTAGGAATGGTTGTGTTAACTTTCACTGGACCAGTACTTTATTGGATTTAATTGCTCAGGATCAGAACAACTCTCTGACCCAAGAATGAATTATAGTCAGGATGGTAGGTTGGAATACCCCCTCAAGAGTTAATGAGGGGATGGGCTACACTGACCATCTATAAGGCTTCCATACCTAACCACAGACTAGGGATTCGGGCCACACACAATATTGTTGAGAAAGGAAAGAAAGGAAGCCATGGTGGACTGAGAGAAGAGGGCCTATGAAGAGTGCAGAGACAAGATATTGAGCTCTTGGGTTCGAGGAAGAACTATGAAAACGAGTGTGTTCTGATCGCGGGAAATAAAGACTGAGTCAGGAGAAGGAGATTAACCTTCGTCGCTATCTATTGATGTGTCGAAATAAGAGATTCAATCTAAAATCATCGTGGTCTAGCTCAGGGGTGGCTAGTGGTAAATCCATTAGGAGTGACTGAGCCTAAGGTTGGGTGGAAACGGGCACCCCTTCCAGTAGTCACTTCACGTTATCTGATTCTGATAAGTGTTTTCATAATCTATGCATTGAATTGGGAATTAATGTTTGCATGAATATATTTACATATCTATAAATGTTTTCTGTATTGAAATGGTTAAGTTATGTGTATACGTTGGCTTCCTTGAGAACTTATGCTTTTTATTTTCCCGTATGATCCAGTTTAGCTCTCGAAGGTGTTTTCCCCAGGGAGATACCTCACAGCTCCAAAGTCGGAGAAAGCCTCTTGGCACTACTACCATCTCGGTAACCTCGCAAGTTTACCTTGCCCTATTTCATAAGTTAAAGTTCTGCGAGTTAGGAAGGAGTTTCCTTCAAACCAGTAGCCTGAGAGACCTTGAATTCACACCCATGGAATTAACCAAAACCCATCTAAAATTAGAGCTCATAGCTCGAGAGTCATCTAAAGGTCCATGTGACCAGGGTCTAGGAACCCAACGCTAAGCCTGAAAGGAACTAGCTCATAATGATTTTGGATTTTCAGGAGTTCGACGCCCTCGGATGTCAAACTTCATGATAGTCAAAGTTACTTGAACCCCCTCAGTAAAAAGAGTCGTAGATGAATCAAGAACCTGGAATAGGAGATGAATGCGAGACATTCATTGGGAGGAAAACCTATCTCATTCATCGGATCGACTCAAAGATCCATTGGTGTTAATAGATCCAACACTAGCCACTTGATTAGATCGATGGTTGGGAATCATTGTGGAGCATGAAGGTCAAATTAGTGGACGTGTCAGTTCACGGCCCGCAGTAAACCAACACCGTTGATCTCGTCGGGGTGAAGGATTAACGACCATGATTAGACAAAGTTGGGTGAGCACTTTCCATATTGCAAAGATTGGGCCCCGCAATCACTATGAATCGTTGATCTGAGAACAGAGATCGATGGATGGGAATCATTGTGGAGTACGAAGGTAAAATTAGTGAATGTGCTAGTTCATAACCCACAATCAACCAACACCATTGATCTCGCCAGAGTAGAGGAGCAATGACCACAATTAGACAGATTCAGGTGAGAACTTTTGATATTGCGGAGATTGAGCTCTCCAATAAAGAGTGAGCACGTTGGGGCCCCGCAATCATTGTGAACTGTCGATTCATGAACAAATCGGTATTGGACAGATCTCGACATTGAAAATATGAGGGAGGTTGAAAGATGATCAGACCGGAGTGACGAGGCGCAGTGATGCCATCCTTGGTGACGTGGATTCAATATTGACGAGCCACATGCCACTTGGATTTATGCACATCACACACCCTATAGCCCTTTTTTAACGTGATACATGTCATCCCAGAAAAGGTTATGTGTCACCCCTGACCCAGCTACGTGTCAGCCCCTAGTACATTCCCAACTTGCCCACGTGTTTGTTGAAATGACTGGGATTTCGAGAGTCTGGTACTTTGGGACTCCAGAGGATTTGAGGTATTTCGAAAATCCCCAAAGTGTCGAAGTGCCAGAGTATATCCTATTTGTCGACACAAGAAGGCATGTGGCAATAGATCATTAACTCTAAAGAAGATCATTCCAGAGGAACACGAGGATTGAAATCCCGAAGGCCTAAAGTTTTGAAGTGCCAAAGTCCATCAGAACTGTCTGTTGGAAGGGGATGTGTGGTGCTCGATCTGTGACTCCAAGTATGGATTACTTTAGAGGAAAAAGGATTTGGAGCATTTGAAACTCCCGAATGTCGAAGTCTTGAATTGAATTAGGGCCATCAAAATCTCCAAGGACACTTTACGTCGGATTATGAACTTCGAAGATTTTCCACTCCAGAGGATTCGTGCGGTGGTTGTCTTGGCGTATGGTCATAGCCGCGGTCATATGCGAGTATGGATGGATGGAAGGGGCTAGGCCTGGAACTCAAATACCGAAGGTCGAAGGCTGAACCCTCCATCAACCTGTGAGTTATTCGAGGACCAAGTCCAGTCATTATATTTGTTGGTGGCTGGATTTACGCCATATAATTAAGGATGCTGGAAGATCCGTGATATCAGAGGACTCAGGGAGAAACATGTTGAGTCAGACCCATGTGGAAGGCTTGTGGCATTGACCAATGAACACCCGAAGAACTTGGGAGATGGTATATGCCAGCTCTGAGCTCAGTTCAGAGCATGGAGACCGTGGTTGGAAAGCTCTAGAATAGAGACCCCGAATAGGGGTTTTGATTTTCTTAAGAAGAACAAAATTTCGACATCCCACCATGGGTGTGTTACAGGGACTTATATGTCCAAGTGTGTCACCGTGGTGTGCGTCAATAATTTTTCTTAGAAATAAGGATGGATCATGGAGTATTTGTATTGAATATCATCAACTAAACAAAGCCACGATCAAGAACCAACATCGGTTGTCGAGGATTGACGATTTATTTGATCAGATGAAGGGAGAAAATTTGTTTTCAAAAATTGACTTGAGATCGGGATATCATCGGTTGTGAATTAAAGAGGAAGATATACCTAAGACCACATTTAAAATGATATTTGGACACTATGAGTTTACTATTTTACCATTTGGATTGACGAATGCCCTGGGCATATTTGTGAGTTCAATGAATGGGGTATTCTTTGAATACTTGGACATGTTTGTACAAGTATTTATCGACGACATACTGATTTATTCTTGGATGGAAGAAGAGCACGATGAACACTTGAGATTGGTTCTACATGTTGGAAACATGCCAACGAAATTCCTCATGCAGTCACATGCACATGCATGCATCTATGTTAATGTGCATGCATGCAATCTATTTATGAACTATTCATGTAACTATGTGATCTATTCATGATCAGTCTATGTAACTGAGTGATAGATGTTATATAAACAAGCATACCCATAGAGGTGTGAGTGCAATGTGTGTAGAGTGTAGTGAAGTGTGTATGTGAGGAGAGGGTGGTTGTATGCCTGTGATGGCTATTGTAATTCTCCCTTGAATAATAAGAATATCGACTATCATTTCACATGGTTTTTTCCCTCATTGGGTTGCCACATAAATAACCATGTCAAGTGTATGATTGATGTTCTTGGTTCAATGTGTGTTTGATATTGCTTGTTTTATGCTATGTTATATGCTATGTTTTGCTTCCGCTTCCTAACACTACAGTGTCTAAGAGAAAACAAGTTGTAGAGAAGTTGTCAAAGTGTTCTTTTTACCAGACAAAGATCCATTATTTGGGACATCATATCTGGAGAAGGTATCGATGTGGATGCAGCGAAAGTAGAGGGTATTATGAAATAGCCAACACCAAAGAATGTACAAGAAGTACATATATTTATGGGATTGGCAAGTTATTATCGACGCTTTGTTGAAAGTTTTTCAAAGATAGAAAATACAATTGCAGGAGAAAAACAAGAACGTGGTCAGAGAAATGAATGGAATAATTTCAAATAATTAAGGAGTTATTAACGAAAACACCAATACTGAAAGTTCCTGATATGGACAATGAATTCTTAGTATCCATGGACACATCCAAGGAAGGTTTAGGTCTAGTATTGATGCAATATGGTCGAGTGATCGCTTACATTTCAAGTAAATTAAGAAGGCATGAAGAGAATTACGCAACACATGATTTGGAGTTATTAGTGATTGTATATGCCTTGAGATTTTAGAGAAAATTTGAACTAAAAACTGATCATAGTGGTTTACAACATAT
Source organism: Picea engelmannii (assembly GCA_009831015.1). Lineage (NCBI taxonomy): Eukaryota > Viridiplantae > Streptophyta > Pinopsida > Pinales > Pinaceae > Picea > Picea engelmannii. Next base: position 37,485 of record ML853956.1, read on the forward strand.
TTTTACTCAAAGTGACTTAAATGCGCGACAAAGGTGTTGGTCAAAATTACTAAGTGAATACGACTTTGTCATTACTTACATAAAAGGAACGGTGAACAGAGTATCAGATGAGTTGAGTCGGAGACCACACATATTCTCAGTGATACCTCTTAAGACAAATCTTCGAGAAAATATTCTAGCATTACAGTTTGTCAATGAATGGTCCAATGAAGTTAAGGATAATATTGGACAAGATACCATGACGGTACCAAATTATGAAGGTAATTCAATTGAAAGCGATGGATTGTTGGGGTATAATGACATAATTTATGTACCGACTAATGACAAATTGAGAAATTTGATTTTGAGAGAAGCTCATCGAGTGGTGTACATGGCTCATCCTGGAGTCAAGAAGATGAAGGNTGTAACTGAGTGATAGATGTTATATAAACAAGCATACCCATAGAGGTGTGAGTGCAATGTGTGTAGAGTGTAGTGAAGTGTGTATGTGAGGAGAGGGTGGTTGTATGCCTGTGATGGCTATTGTAATTCTCCCTTGAATAATAAGAATATCGACTATCATTTCACATGGTTTTTTCCCTCATTGGGTTGCCACATAAATAACCATGTCAAGTGTATGATTGATGTTCTTGGTTCAATGTGTGTTTGATATTGCTTGTTTTATGCTATGTTATATGCTATGTTTTGCTTCCGCTTCCTAACACTACAGTGTCTAAGAGAAAACAAGTTGTAGAGAAGTTGTCAAAGTGTTCTTTTTACCAGACAAAGATCCATTATTTGGGACATCATATCTGGAGAAGGTATCGATGTGGATGCAGCGAAAGTAGAGGGTATTATGAAATAGCCAACACCAAAGAATGTACAAGAAGTACATATATTTATGGGATTGGCAAGTTATTATCGACGCTTTGTTGAAAGTTTTTCAAAGATAGAAAATACAATTGCAGGAGAAAAACAAGAACGTGGTCAGAGAAATGAATGGAATAATTTCAAATAATTAAGGAGTTATTAACGAAAACACCAATACTGAAAGTTCCTGATATGGACAATGAATTCTTAGTATCCATGGACACATCCAAGGAAGGTTTAGGTCTAGTATTGATGCAATATGGTCGAGTGATCGCTTACATTTCAAGTAAATTAAGAAGGCATGAAGAGAATTACGCAACACATGATTTGGAGTTATTAGTGATTGTATATGCCTTGAGATTTTAGAGAAAATTTGAACTAAAAACTGATCATAGTGGTTTACAACATATTTTTACTCAAAGTGACTTAAATGCGCGACAAAGGTGTTGGTCAAAATTACTAAGTGAATACGACTTTGTCATTACTTACATAAAAGGAACGGTGAACAGAGTATCAGATGAGTTGAGTCGGAGACCACACATATTCTCAGTGATACCTCTTAAGACAAATCTTCGAGAAAATATTCTAGCATTACAGTTTGTCAATGAATGGTCCAATGAAGTTAAGGATAATATTGGACAAGATACCATGACGGTACCAAATTATGAAGGTAATTCAATTGAAAGCGATGGATTGTTGGGGTATAATGACATAATTTATGTACCGACTAATGACAAATTGAGAAATTTGATTTTGAGAGAAGCTCATCGAGTGGTGTACATGGCTCATCCTGGAGTCAAGAAGATGAAGGAAAAACTTAATCCTTTATTATTCTGGAAAGGAATGAAGACTGACATAGTTAATTACGTGGTGAGATGTCTTGAATGTCAGCAAGTGAAAGTTGAACATAGACATCTAGCGAGATTGTTACAACGACACGTGATTATTGAATCAAAATGGGAAGCCATTTCGATGGATTTTATTGTTGGATTGTCACTAAGATCAAGGAGACATGACTCTATATTTGTGGTCATTGACACTCTGACAAAGAGTGCACACTTTATTCTAGTTCGTATAACGTATCAGTGCCAGACATAACTAGAGTTTTTGTTAGCGAGATTGTGAGGTTTCACGATATACCAAGAAAGATCATATCCGATCAAGGATCAATGTTTACTGGATGATTTTGGACTATTTTCCAAGAGTCTTTGGGAACAAAATTTAATTTTAGCACGACATATCACCCAGAGACAGATGGACAAATAGAAAGATATAATCATATTTTAGAGGATATGTTATGAATGTATGTAATGGATCAACATAAACGCTGGGAAGTATTCTTACCATTGGTAGAATGTGTGTACAAAAACAATTATCAGAGTTCAATTAAGATGGAACCTTTTGAGTTTCTTTACTGATGACTATGTCAGACACCTCTGAGTTGGGATTGATTAGAGGATAGAGTCCTGGTAGGACCAAAAGTAATCCAAGAAATGGAAGAGTAGAAGTGAACTATAATACAAAGAATTAAAGAAGCACAAGATTGACAAAAGAGTTATTGATCCAGATGGATCTTGGTGGCCATCAACCTTTTTCACTGAATCACCATCTTGAGCCCGTGGTTTTGATAAACAATGATATTCACCCTTTTGATGGGGAATGGAATGTAATGTCATATTCATTTGTTAATTACAGACATCATGTAATGATTTCCTAGTGCTTATATGTACATGCCTACAACATAGCATTAATGCATTGGATTCCATTAGAACTCCGCAGTTAAGCGCACTTAGGCTATATTAATACTAGGATGGGTGACTGCCCGGGAAGTCCTATTATTTTAAATCCCTATGACATTTTATAAACTTAGTCCAATTTATCCCAGATGCATCATGGGAATTGTTCTCCTCTCACTCTCTCATATATAATTAAGGTGAAGGAGGCCCTTTAATCATGCAATGAAGTGTGATGTAAATCTTCTTGTGAATGAAGAGTAGCTAACATCTCTTTCTTTTTAGAGACAAGCTACCCCATTTTTCCATTTTGTGTTCTACAACGTTTTTATATCTTATTCAGTAATAGAAGTTGGGTTTCACTATATTTATGTGTTTTCTTCTATATTTTTGTGTATTTCATTGTTATATCTCAGTTATATTTCTTCCTTCATGTCGTTCTCAAAATAATCCGGATCAGTGGTATCAGTGTAGTCTTCTCCTTGTCATTTCTCAGAGCAGTTCCCTGATGAGGTCAATGTATATAGATTTGGGTCTTGAGCTAGTTTTTCTTGAGGATAACCACTCTCACTATCCCAAGCGACCTCCCATGGTGGAAGAAAAGAGAGATGACAGAGCAGGAGATCCTTTCAAGATGTTTCTCGAGCAAGCCCTTGTGCGACAAAGGAACAAGATGATGGAAAACTTCTTTCAGATCCTTCGAAGACTACCAATGGCACCAACCAAGGTATCTTCAACAAGCAACCATTTAGAAAGTGTGACACCCTTAAAGGTACAAGTCAATTTTGATATCCCTTTATTTGAAGGCCAGATAGATGCATATGCTCTAGATAAATAGTTGAATCTACTAGAAGGTTATTACTCTGTCCAAAAAAAATTCGGCGGTGAAAAGATCACCTTCACGCTTCTTAAATACCTTCCCCATGTCATATCTTGGTGGGAAGGTTACTCGGAGAGGTACATAGCATATGAATCTACACTATTTGGGAGAGAACCCACTTGGATGGCCTTTGTAGATTCCCTAAAGGAGGAGTTCTACCCTTTCATAAAACATGATGACCAATACATACTCTGTGTCAGAAAAGAGACCAGATGGTGTCGGAGTACACCAACATATTCCATACCTTGCTCTCAAATATGGGTATCAAAGACTCTGAGGCACACTTGGTTTTGAAGTACCACAGTGGTCTACACAGGTTCATCCAAACACATACATATGTATTGGACATCTCCTCACTAGGAGTTTCTTATCGATATGCATTCAAAATTGAGTATAAATTCAAGAAGCAAAGTAAGCGGGAGAAACATGGGCAGAGAAAGGAAGGCCAACCTCAAGATAGCTAGTCCCATATGCAATAAAATAAGGGTAACATGAAGTATAAGAAAGACACTGGAAAGTGGTGTGAGTTCCACAACAACCCTTGTCACAACACTGATGAATGTCACTCAATATAGTCATTGGTGATCAAGCTCAAAGACAAAGAACCAAACCTTGACTTGGATCCTGATTCAGAAAATAATAAAAGGAGACAGATCATCGATGGACAACCCACTGCTACTAACACAACTGCAACAATCCAACTAGAACAAGATCTTGAGGACGGGGAACGACTCTTCCATTCACAAATGTGGGTGAAGGGGACCCCACTGCATTTTATTGTTGATAGCGGAAGCCAAAATAACATCATCTCAACAAAGGTTGTCAAGAAGTTGGATTTTCCAACAACACCACACCCACAACCATACAACATCGAGTGGCTTCGCTAGGGTCAAGATCTTCGTGTCATCCAGCAGTGTCGCATGTCCTACGACATCAAGCCCTTCAAGGATGAGGTATTGTGTGATGTTTCCCCACTGGAAGTATGTGATGTTCTATTAGGCCAACCATATATTTGGAGGCGTCATGTCATTTACGAGTCTCGACCCTATAGAATCATTGTTACTTCGGGGAGTCATCTATATCGGATACCAAAGGTAGTTCTAACTATTGTCCCACCAAAATAATGCCACAAAGTAATCTCTCATACTATAAAGTTTAGCCTCTTCATAGTATGATCAAAAGGTGAACAGAAGAACACTACAACCACTGCAACCTCAGACCAAGAAATTTCTATCCAGCAGAAGCAGATCAACAAGATTGTATAAGAGTATCAAGATGTTCTTGTTGCACCTACGGGGGTGCCTCCACACTACCCAGTCAAGCAAGTTTGTAACATAACCCTTCATACTCTTAATTTTTCATCTTCAATGACAGAGTCCTCCCATACTCAGGTATATCATGCAGCTATATTGGTTGAATGGATCCAACCCCTCTAGAAACAGGTTCATGACAACCTTCAACGAGCTAAGCATGAAAACTTCTTCAGCCATGAACCAAGCTTCAAATTTAGCAGAAGTCTCCCCATCTCCCAAGGTAACTTGAAGTAATGGGGACCATTGCTTCCTAAGGGGGGAGGGATGATCTATATGGATCTCAATGGCCATCCACCTTTTTCATTGAATCACCATCTTCAGCCTGTGGTTTTGATAAACCATGATATTCACTCTTTTGATGAGGAATGTAATGTAATGTCATCTTCATTTGTTAATTACAGACATAATGTAATGATTTCCTAGTGGTTATATGTACATTCCTACAACATAGCATTAATGCAATGGATCCCATTAGAACTTCGCATTTAAGTGTGCTCGGGCTATATTAGTGCTGGGATGGGTGATCATTTGAGAAGCCCTAATATTTTACATGCCTATGGAATTTAATTAACTTAGTCCAATTTATCCCACATGCATCATGGGAATTTTTCTCCTCTCACTCTCTCATATATAATTGAGGTGAAGGAGGCCCTTTAAGCATGAAATGGAGCGTGATGTAAGGGTTCTTGTGAATGAAGCATAGCCAACATCTCTTTCTTTTTAGAGATAAGCTACCCCATTTTTCCAGTTTGTTCTCTACAATGTTTTTCTATCTTATTCAGTAATAGAAGTTGGGTTTCACTGTAATTATGTGTTATCTTCTATATTTTTAGGTATTTAATTGTTATATCTCAGTTATATTTCTGCCTTCATGTCGTTCTCAAAATAATTCAGATCAGTTATGTTGATGCGCATCACATTTACCGTAGTTATGAGGTTGGTGACAAAGTTTTCTTGCGGGTGAAACTGTATAAGAGTTTGATTAAGTTTGGAAAGGTTGCTAAAATCTCTCCTAGGTTTGTGGGACCTTTCAAAGTTGTTGAAATGAAAGGACCCATGGCTTATCGACTAGCCTTGCCTGATTCTTTGAGGCGTATGCATGAAGTATTTCATGTATCTGTTTTACGACATTATATTTCAGATCCGTCACACATTATTGACTTGAGTTATTTGCAGGTGTTGTACGAGGGTTCTCTCATGGTGGAACCAATCTGCATACTAGACCATCGCACTCGATAACTGTGGTGCTAAATAGTCGATCAGGTCAAGGTCCAATGGAACAATTATAGTCCAAACTTAGTTACATGGGAGGACACATATGAGATGCATCAACAGTTTCCTTATTTTTTTGATAGATTGGATATTTAGATGTGTGTCAGATACATTTATTTCTTTCATTTAGACTATAAAAACTTCGAGACAAAGTTTAAAATAAGATGTAACATCTAGTTCCACTAAGCACATTTTTATACTGACTTATTCTTTGAGGACACTTGTGAGCAAGTGATCCAGTTATGATACATTATGATTTTACTTTGATTTTGAGTTATATTGTGATGTCAATGGATTAAATGTTAATTTCTAGATATACATATTCATAGGTATTATTGATGAGTTCTCCTGAGTGTGCAGGATACAAGACAGGTTGAGTATGTTGATGGCATCAATAGACCTCCTTAGACTCCGGATTGAGTCAAGGAGTGGACTTGTATGTAGGCATGGTGATGCCTGGTAATTTGACTCACATATGGGGTAAAGGGGCCATACACAGAACCATACAAATGAGGGAGAGGTGTGGCAACTTCCCTGTCACAGCCTACTAGCACTCCCATTGTGACCTGAATGAAGGTTAACGATTACCTCGTTCCTAGAGGTCCACGATGTTTTGAGGGTAGAATGAGACAATTGCTCACGAATAATTCTAAGGGGCGTGCAATAATGCGTAATCCTTATTTCTTAGACAACCCTTAGTCTCTCACAAGGTCAACCAAGTGGAGTGTTGACTCCAAGTGTCAGGCAAACTTCCAAAATAGACATTGGTGAGTGGCACCCTTTGAGCACGAAGGTGCATCTTGAAGGGCACGTCACGTAATCAAATATTTAGTCAACAAAAATATATAAGGCTTGGAAAGTAAAATATAATGTTTAGACATTGTTAGAAAAAACATGCAATTAATTATTAAATATGAACTAGAAAAACTAACAAAGAGTCTACGTCTAAATGAGTGACTAATTAAATTATTAAATAAGTTAAGGGAATTGAGATATAATAAACTCTAGAAAGAAAAAAAAATGAAATAAGATTTAAAAGTTGGGTGGATGCACTTGGGTGGATGCACATGTGTGCATGAAAATAATAAAATGGATTTTTAAATAAAAAGAAGTTAAAACATGAGAAAATGTGGTTCACATAGAGTAGCATCTTGAGTCAATCAACCACAAATCCTAACTAAAATAAGGCTCCTAAACCAACTCAAACTAAAATTTAGTTAGGGGACACAAATTAAATGAGGAATTGGGGAACTAAGGGACGACTAAGAGGAAAAATAGGAACAAATTGGGGAATGTGAGGTGAAATGTCTAATTAAATAAAATAAAAAGGGAATTAACATGTGCAACTTGGGGAGAGTGCGACAAGTGTAGTGGGTAAATAATATTTAATTAAATCATTAAAAATTAAATAATTGTGCATGAGAGAAAAAGTGCAATGGATAATTTTCCTATAAATTAAATGGAGAGGAAGGGGGAGGGATATCAATTTTGGATGTATTGTTATGCTTCCAAAAATTTTCTTGACTAGTTTATGATCTGAACAGATCTTTTAAATGACAATGGTTGAGTTATTATGCATGTGTTTATTAACCATTTAGGAAGCTGAGTGAAAGTGGAAGAATTATAGAAGAAAAATCAAAACCATGTTCACATATACAGATATGAAATAAAGCAAGAAGAACAACAAACCATAGAACACCAAAGTGATAATGGAGTTCGACAATCTCGCCTACGTCTCCGAGCCTTTTTCTCAATGGGTGAGGCTTTATTATTTCTATTCAAAGCGTTATAAGTAAATCACATCAGTGCAAAAAGGTCACAAAATTGATATGGTCTTCTAATACCATATCTCTAGAACCCAACAAAAGAAACGACACTAAAAGCGGATGACCGGAGCTCCCAGAAATGGCCCGCAAAGGTGCACTCCTCAACAACTTCCCTGCATAAAAATGGCCTTGGCTTGGAAAATTTTCATCATAACCCTACTCTAAATGTCCTCTCCATGGATTCAGGAACCCCTGGCTTATATATATCTAAATTTGGTAACCATCTCCAAACTTCTCCCCAATATCTAGCCTCAAAAAGGGCCCAATATCCCCAAAAAATGACCAAAATCTCTAAAAACAGTTGAATAAATCCATAAAATCTTAACATATGGTATAAAAACCACTTTTTGCAAATATATTAGGGCGCAACCCATTTTTCTAGGGCTCCTAGTCATGTGGCGTGCATCCATGTGGCCAAGCGCTAGCCATTATGCATTGGCCCCCCTTATGGAATCCGGCTCTAGTCAAATGTAGTGGCCCACCTGGCCTCATGATAGCCTCCATGTGCCATAAGTAGTTAATACCCCTGGTTATTAGCCGTGGGTTAAGCCCTTGGTCGGTGGGCTAGCCTAATTGACCGAGCCTAACCCCGAAACTCTGTGCGAAGGTATGGGCATATGCTACACAGTTCATATGGCAGTTTTTTGGTTCTGGTTTAAGCATCAGACTAACACTCCTCTGGCACGCCAACATAACAGCACAACCTATGATCATTTAGTGTGGTCGTATGAATTCTCTGAGGCCTAAGGCCTAGCCCCAGACCTAAACTTCACCAAATTAGCACTGTCCTCAACTTAAATATAAGTTTTTCATTGTATTTTAACAAGAGACACCAAGGGTGGGCTGACTATCCATGCTTCAAAATGGACATGTGAGTAAGCCTCGACGATATGAACACAACACAACTTGAACAAGCTCAAACAAACGTCATATGATTCAGATACCACGATCTGTTCATTTTTCCAAACAAGCAAAAATTTGATGACTGTACAATCCGTACAATCCATATAGTTCCAGGTGGTAGCTGACTATACAAGCCATACAACTGACCTGGCAGGCACAGTTGGCTCTGACGTGGAAACATCTAGAGGTGACATGTGGCAGGTTCACTGGGCATATGGATTGATGACGTGTCGGATAGGTGGACCAATCGAGGGGTGACACATGTCAACACTGTAAGGGTGACATGTGGAACGACCATAAAACACGTGGCATGGTACAGTTGGAGAAGACACGTGGTAGAGGAAGACAATTGGACCAATTAACGGTTGACACATGGCATTGGTTTTGACGAATGTTGAGGTGCCACGTGGCCCAGACATGGGTTTCTATGTGGCACCCATTGGTTGGTTTGATTTTTATTGCAAAAATGTTGGAGCACTTGGGAATTGAATGCACGACCTCCCACCGGGCCAACGACTTGGCAGAGTCGAACCAGTTAGCCTTCCCTTGGTGTCTCTTGTTAAAATATGACAACAAACTTATATTTAATTTGGAGACAGTGCTACGTTGGTGGAGTTTAGGGATGGGGCTAGGCCCCACCCCTCGAAGAATTGATATGACCACACTACATGATCGTGGGTTGTGTTGTTATGTTGGCGTGCGAGAGGAGTGTTAGCCTGGTGCTTAAACCGAAACCGAAAAACCTCCATATGACTTGTGTAGCATATGCCCATACCTTCGCACAGAGTTTTGGGGTTACCCCCGGTCAATCGGGTTAGCCCGTCGACCAAGAGATTAACCCACGGCTAATAACCAAGGGGCTTAACTACTTATGGCACGTGGAGGCTAGCCCGAGGCCATGTGGGCCACTACATATGACCAGAGATGGATTCCAGAAGGGGGGCCAACACATAATGGCTAGTGCCTGGCCACATGGATGTGCGCCACATGACTAGGTGCCCTATAAAATGTCTGGGTAGTGCTACCAGGACATTCAGAGCAGGTTTATGCTGAATATTTTCCAAGCCAAAGCCATTTATATGCAGGGAAGTTATTGAGGAGTGCACCTTTAAGGTCCAATTATGGGAGCTCCAGCCATCCGATTTTAGTGTTGTTTCTTTTGTTGGGTTCTAGAGATCTGGTAGAACAAGACCATATCAGTTTTGTAACCTTTTGGCACTGTTGTGATGTACTTATAAATCTTTGAACAGAAATAAGAAAACCTCACCCATTGAGACAAAGGCTCGGAGACGTAGGCGAGATTGCCGAACTCCGTTATCACTTTGTCGTTCTATGGTTTGTTGTTCTTCTTGCTTTATTTCAGATCTGTATATCTACATATGGTTGTGATGTTTCTTCTATAATTCTTCCTCTTTCAATCAGTTTCCTAAATGGTTAATAAACACATGCATAATAACTCAACCATTGTCATTTAAAAGATCTTTTCAGATCAAGTGGTATCAGAGCTAGTTGATGTTTGGATTTGAGTTTTTCATGTTAACCAAGAAAAAGATACAACACGGTGAAGGAGAGATTGTTGAATACAATCCATTGATTGGATTGAGAAAGAGAACCTCTCAAAGTGAGAAGATGTCATCGGAAGAGGGACTTTCTCAGGATGAGAAAGAGTTTCGAAAAACTTTCTTCGCCATGTTGGAGATGATGAAGGTTTTGTATGAGGATTACCTGGAATGGAAGAGACCAAATCTTGGTGAATCTTCAAAGGGAAAAGGTGAAGAAGGTGAGGATCCTCCTCTAATTCCTTATTAACCTCCTTCTTCTCCTTCTTCTTCAAGTTCAAGTTCTAAATCCACTACAAAGAAACATGTCCATAAACATAAGAATGAAATGCCTTTATTAAAACTTGATGTTAAATTCGAATTACCCATGTATGATGGTGAAGTTAATGTAGAGAGAATTGAAAATTGGGTAAGAGAGATGGAGGTTTATTATAGTGTGCAATAGATCAAGGATGAGGCAACTCAGATCAAGTTGGCATCACTTAGACTTGCAAGCACAACACTCATTTGGTGGCAAAGCAAGTTGCCAAATGGCACGCAACAAGTGGGTAATGTATTTCCATCATGGAAAAGTTTTATTTCTTCACTTAGAAAGTGATTCTATCCTTTGGGTTATAAAGAGGAAGCGTTAATTGAATGGAAAGATTTAAAACTAAGAAAAGGACAAACAGTGCAAGAATACACAAATGGATTTTGTAAAATGGAATTGATGTTAGATATTTTTTTACATATCCAAGAAACTATGATGAAGTATATAGGAGGTTTACCTGCACATATTCAAAACACTGTATTCATGTTTGGACCTACTTATCTTGATGAGTTTTTTGTTCAAGCGACATACATTGAAGTAGGGAAAAAAAGTGTTGGTGTATCAAGGGAATCGTCTTCCAGGAAAGAGGACAAAAGGAAGTGGAATGGAAAGAAGGAAAAAACTGTGGCAAGAAAGGAAGAGAAAACCTCTTGCAAGCATTGCAAGAAGGAGGGGCATGATGATGACCGTTGTTGGCAATTGCATCCCTAGAAGAGACTAAAGTGGTTCAAGGAAAAGAAAGGGAGGAAAACAATTGCAGCAACAACAAGACCAACAGACTTGGGATCAGATTCAAGTGATGAATCTAAAGTCTCATTAGTTGGTATGGTAGGTAAAATTGGTGAAGGAATTGATTGTAGAAGTAAATTGTTTCACATAAGGGTCATTATGCGACATACTAAGGTCGACACATTGATAGATAGTGGATCTCAATCTAACTTAATTTCATAGGAATTGGTTAAACAGTTGGGGTTAAAAACACAGATGCATCATAATCCTTACACATTTAAATGGATAAGCAACAATCTTCAAATGCACATAACAAAGCAGTGCACATTAAAATTTGCAATTTCATCTAAGTTTGTAGACGAGGTAACATGTGATGTGGTGCCACTAAGTGAATGTGGAATGGTCTTAGGTAGTCCATACTTGTATGATCATAAAGCAATCTTTTACAGGGAAAAAAATCAATATCATTTAACCAAAGAAGGTCAAGAATATGTGGTTCATGCTCATCATGTAAAGGTGAATAAAACTCTTCAAACTATGGAACAATTAATAAAGGCATCTAAAGCAAGAAAAACACCTATAATTGTTTCAAATCAAGTAATCGATCTTAAGAAAGAACAAGAGATGATTGTAGAATGGAAAATCAATCATATTTTTCTTCAAGATAAGCTAATGTCGTTCAAATATTACAAACATATCAGCTCATTTGTGGTCATATTTTTTATTCTATCATTAGTAATGTTGTCTGCATGGATGATAGTGGCTTCTGTAAGATGTGATAGGGTAAAAATGGCTAACAATATGCTGTCAGTTATCATGATTGTGTTACAGTTGATCTTGATGAGACAGGTGCACAGGACAGAGTTCAAAGACAGAGAACAAGTCGGGTGGCCTATCCCGAGCTTGATGACTGGTCAATAACCTTTTTGGGACCAAATGGTCCTTAGTGGGGAGGTGTGATCCAGGAGCTTGATGGGGCTCAGAAAGGCCTAAAAATCAAAGTTTTCATAATGGCTCCAAAACAGATGTGTGCATAGACCTCATCGATACGAACCCAACACAACTTGAATAGGCTCAAAAAACCATCATATGCTCTAGATATTGTAATCTGTTCATTTTTCCGAACATGCAAAATTTTGATGAATGTATCGTTAATACAGTTCCACGTGGAAGCTGACTGTACAGATCATACAACTGACGTGGCATGCACAATTGGTGCTGACGTGGCAACATATGGAGGTGACACATGGAAAGGTGGCTGGGTGTACAGATTGATGACGTGTTAGACAGGTGGACCAATCAGGGGGTGACATGTGGCACGAATGTCTGACACATGGCACACGTGATAGGGTACAGTTGGAGCAGACACATGGCATAGGAAGACAGCTGGACCATTCAATGGTTGACATGTGGCATTGGTTTCGGTGAATGGTGAGGTACCACGTGGCCCAAACATGGGCTACCATGTGGCACCCATTGGTTGGTTCAGGTTTCATTGAAAAAATGTTGGAGCTCTAGGGAATTGAATGTGTGACCTCCTACCGGGCCAATGGCTTGGCAGGGTCGGGCTAGCCAACCTGCCCTTGGTGTCTCTTGTTGAAATACGATGAAAAAATTATATTTAAGTTGGGGACAGTGCTAAGTTGGTGGAGTTTAGGGATGGGGCTAGGCCCCAGTGCTCAGAGAATTCATATGACCACACTACATGATCGTGGGTTGTGTTGTTATGTTAGCACGTGGGAGGAGTGTTAGCCCGACATTTAAACCAGAACTGAAAAACCGCCATACAACCTATGTAGCATATGACCATACCTTCACATAGAGTTTTGGGGTTATCTCGCCGACTAGAGGCTTAACCCACGGCTAATAACCAGGGGGCTTAACTGCTTATGGTGCCTGGAGGCTAGCCTGAGGCCACGTGGGCCACTACATATGACCAGAGTCAGATTCTAGAAGGGAGGCCAATGCATAATGGCTAGCGCCTGGCCACATGGATGTGTGCCACATGACTATACGCCCTTGAAAAAGGGGTTGCGCCCCAATATATTTGCAAAAAGTGGTTTTTATACCACATGTTAAGATTTCTATGGATTTATTCAGTTGTTTTTAGAGATTTTGGTCATTTTGGGGGGATATTGGGCCTTTTTTGAGGGTAGATCTTGGGGATAAGTTGGGATATGGTTACAAAATTCAGATGTATATAAACTAGGGGTTCTTGAAGCCATGGAGATGACATTCATATAAAGTTTATGCTGAAGATTTTCCAAGCCAAAGACATTTTTATGTAGGGAAGTTGTTGAGGAAAGCACCTTTGCGGGCCATTTTTGGGAGCTCCGGTCATCCGATTTCAATGTTGTTTCTTTTGTTGGGTTCTAGAGATCTGATAGAACAAGACCAGATCATTTTTGTAACTTTTTGGAACTTTTTTTATGTACTTATAAATATTTAAACATAAATAAGAAATCCTCACTCACTCAGACAAAGGCCCCAAGATGTAGGCGAGATTGTCGAACTTCGTTATCACTTTGGTGTTGTATGGTTTGTTGTTCTTCTTGCTTTATTTCAGATCTTTATATGTACATATGGGTTTGATGTTTCTTCTATAATTATTCCTCTTTCACTCAAATTCCTAAATGGTTAATAAACACATGAATAATAACTCAACCATTGTCATTTAAAATATCTTTTTGGATCAGTTTACTTGTGGAGAGTTGGGATTGCAAACTTGTAGAAGGAGGTGGAAGCCTCTCCTTGTGAGGGAAACTTTGTGCTATTGTGTTCTTTCTTATCTGTGTGTAGCCCCTTTGCGGTTCGGGGTGCTAAGGGGGGAGAAGAGTACCCCTAGCATTGTCTAGGAGGTATCGATGAAGTCTTTGGATTAGTCGGTGAAGGAAAGAACATGCACAAGTTTCAGATTGAAGATCAACATCAAGTGACAATGAAATTATGGTTATGGTATTTAAGATTTAAGATTTTGTTGTTAAATTGAATACATCTTGTATAATTGGTAGTTGATGGAAGGTCAAAATTTATTCTATGTAATGTATATGTGGAATTTTGTTGGATATATATGCTACTCTCGATCTTCATTCCCAGAATTGTTGTAAGAGTTATATTAGTTTTCTGCAAATAAAAAGAAAGTGTTATGCACAAAATTATAAATCTTATGCCGAGTTAGAACTTAATGGAAGGATTCAAAAAAAATATGTAGAGTCTCCATTGCTTTGATGATTGTGATCTTGGATTATATTTGTTGTAATCTGTGAATGATTTAATATATGCGCAGAACAATTAAAAGAATCGAGATATCTTCTATAAAATTTATGTGTATTGTTTGAATTAATTTTTAAATAATGAATCCATATTATCCTTGCTACTTATTGTATCGGTATATTTTTTATTTCCTTGAGAATTGAAATTCATATCCGTTCTACTAGCAATGCAAAGACAAAGAAGTTATATTGTATAGTCATTGTATCGTTAATTTGAATCTAGGCTAGTATATTGATTATGCATAGAGAAATGTTGAA
>ML853957.1:19250-29256 GCA_009831015.1 Picea engelmannii
GGTCAATGTAGCCATAGATGATCGTAAAATACTAAACTTAGCAGATAAATAATGGCAAAATACCTGCAATCTGCCCTCAACCAGCTCCAAATCAACCAATTTCTCCTCAAATCTGCTAACTCAAGAAATTAGCAGTAAAAAAACACCAGATCTTTGAAGTTGGGCACCAATCTGGGTAAGAACAGGCCAATTTGTTCTCCAAACCGTCCAAATTGACAAAATTTGAGAGAAATTTCAGTTAAAACTCAGAAATTGCTGAGATTAGCAAAAAAAAAATGGCAGTTCGTACGGACTGAATAACTGATCCATACGGTCTGGCTACTAAATTAAATTTTCCATACGCTGCAAATCAATTCCGGACAGATGAATTAATTCGTACGGCTCAATTAAATTTCCGGGCTGCAAAATTAAATTGTCGTACGACAAAAAAACGTTGTTGTGTAAAAATCCATACAGATTTTTCCGTGCAATTTGATCTTCAGAAATCGACGGTTGTTGCTGCTAAAATCAATTCCGTATGATGTACGACTGATTCTAATTTTTTAAAAATTCAGCCCCGAAACCCTTAAAAAAAAATTCGAATTTGATTCCGTGAACCTAGCTTTAAAACCGTAAATTTTTCCGAAAAACCAGAAAAATCAAACGAACCCGGCTTTTAAAACCGAAAAATCAAACGAACTCGACTCCCGCTGATCTGAAACCCTTTCGACTCCTTGAGTGTGCTACATTGGCGATCCCTCAATCCATCACTGCCGACAGCAGTCCCTAGTTCTTCACGTGCTCCCAGAGTCCGTGGCCCTAACCCTGCTCTGATACCATGTAACGGAAATCGAGCACACAGAAACCAAGATAACTTGAATAAGGTTATCTGTCTTTATTCAATCAATTAAATAAGAGAGAAAATAGCTTTCTTATATAGGTTACAATCAAGTAGAGTCAAACCACTTTATGAATGTGGAATAAAGTGAAAATATAACCTAAAAGAAAATAAATTAACCTAAAGTCACTTTGACTTTATTAATGCCTAAGTCTAACTTCTAATTGACCATTATAAACTAATATTTAATTTAACAGGTTGAAAAAGTTACCTTTGTCGTCTGTTCATTAGCCAAATAGATTTACGGAGTGCTAACATTTTTGGCACCGTTGTCGGGGACAAAGTTGAAAGATTTTCCCCGAGAGAACGACAAACGTTGTAGTTTGGCCCCTGAGGGTAACAGAGGGACAAACACCCATACCGGCTGAAACCTTTACCCTGGCGACTCCAGTCCAAACAAACCAGTAGCCCCCAAGTAGCCCTATTTAGGAAACCTGGCTCCAAAGACGTTTTATACCAGAGCTAATCCTAACCCAAACCCCTTTAAGCCTGTATACAACCCCGAGAAGATTTTGCGCAAGGCCAGAGAATAGGCGCCGGACCTGTTCTTTTTCCTGGACAGAAGTCTGTCTTTGCCCAAAGACGACGCGCAGAGCATCGACAACCTAGAGTTTGACACACTTTTCGAGCAAACTCTATTTAGGTCGAAGTCAGAAACCAGTTTGGACAAGACCGTTTTCGACCCGAACAATTTCCGAGCCCTAGTGCCGAACAATACCTCCCAAAATCCGAATCCCCCTAGAGCTGTGCCTGCCAGATTCGCTCCCCTCATCCTACCAGCCCAGTTACACGACTTGCCCCTGAATTATAGCTAAAGAATTAGACTCTACGATGCTGAGCGAAATGTTTCCGCCGAGAAACACCTAGACTGGTTTAACGGTTTTGTCGACTTGGAGGAGGTCGACTACGCGGATGCCAAAATGTGGCTTTTTGCGCTAAGCCTTTCGGGAGACGTAAGAAAGTGGTTCAAAGCCCTCCCGCCCGCGAGCATCTGGGACTTTGCAGCATTCAAGAGGTCTTTCCTAAATAAATGAGGGGACAAGAAAAACCCTTTACAGTTGCTGACGCAATACAATAACATGAGGAAAGTTCCTGATGAAATGGTGCAAGAGTTCTCTGCTCGTTTTTTGAAAGTCTACCACTCCATCCCTGATGAAGTAAAGCCCCCTCCCGGTGTTGCACAGTTGCGGTACGCAGATTCATTCGACAATGACTTCGCTCTACTGCTGAGAGAAAGAAGATCGGCAAACCTAGATGCCATAATGAGTAACGTTGTCGAGGTTGAAGTGAACATGATGGCGTCGGGAAAAATCAAACCGAAGTTCAATCAGGGCGACAAAAGACCCCAGGGAGACGCACAGTCGTCGACGTTGCGGTCCTCAGATGACAAATTCAACATGATGATGAAGACCATGGAAAAGTTGATGGAAAGAATGTCCGTGGGAAACAGGCCCGCTACGCGAGAACAAAACGACCGACAACCCAAGAATCAGAATCTCCAGAGGGGTCAGATTCCTCAAATCAAGCAGCGGGACCCGGGTGACCAGCAAACGAGACCTCCTTTCCAAAACAACTATGCAAAGGAGGATTTCAACCAACCTTTCGACGACCAGATGCATTGTTGTGATGACAAAAACCCGCGCTTGTTCTTGACGAAGAGCGAACACGATCAGTATATGAGCCAAAACGAAGATTTCGCGCTGGAAACCGATGGTGGTATGATACTCGAAACAGATGATGCACCGGCTTGGGAGATGAAAGAATTCAAGAAGGGTTATCAGAATGCTATCATGCACTTCCAGAAGAAGTACAACCTCCGGAGTAGAGATGTGTCTGTCGAGTTGAAAAGAACGGACTCCGCAAAGCAGCCTAAAGCAGACACACCTTCCACGAGCCGACTGGGACCAGACAACGCAACCAAGAGCGCAGCCGAGAAGACGAAGTCGAAGAAGGAAGTCCCCAAAAGGGCCCCGGAGACAGACTGGGAAACGAGCGGAAAAGAGGTAGAAAAATCATGTTCCCCTTTCAATTTTGAACATGAAATGACAAAAATCAAAATCTTCGTCCCATTCAATGAGTTGATTAGAAAGGGCGAGTATCGGGAACAAATCATAAAAATGTTGAAAACAAGAGGGGCCCCCGATACTCTGAACGTTCGAGATGACCACCCCGCCATCTTGTTTGCCCACACGTCGAAGAGACGAGCGATGATGAAGACATCTCCCCTTTTTATATCAGTCTAAAGATCCATGATCTGAACCTGCATAATGCTATGCTAGATTCCATCGCATCACATAATCTCATGCCGAAGGTGATCATGGACGAGTTGGGTTTAGAAGTCACTAGGCCATACAAGGACCTTTTCTCCTTCGATTCGAGGAAAGTCGAATGTTTGGGTCTTATCAAAGCCCTGGCTATATCGTTGGCCCAAATCCCCGCCAAGAACATTGTCATGGACATAGTCGTAGCAAAATACCCCGGAAGTTCGACATGTTGCTTTCGAGATCGTGGGTTGCAAAGCTGAAGGGCACGTTACAGATGGACATGACTTACGCCACTATCCCTATTTTTGGCTACGACAGAAGACTGTACAGAGAAGTGTTGCTGAAATACATGGTAAGCAGCAAGACACAGCCCCACAATCATCCTATATACTTTGTCGACACTGAAATAGGTTCGTCTATATTCTACAATGATTTTAACTTCGAAGAAGAGGGATGGACGACCGTCATGACAGCTGACGAGGAAACCGCGTCAGATACAATAGAGTGCGTCGATCCAGAAGACCGCGCAGAAGGCGGGGTGTGGAACATGAGTTTTGACAGCGTAGTCAGCCGAGAGGGAGCTGGGGCTGGTACATGGGTTAGGCCCCCTAAAACGAGCACAAATTGCGTTCATACAAGCTCGCGTTTGAATGCACTAACAACATGGCTGAGTATGAAGCGTTAATCTTGGGCTTACAAGTTTTGAAAGAGCTAGGCATGCAGAGGATAGCAATGCGTTGAGATTCTGAGTTGATCATCAATCAGGTAAAGGGTGTGTATCAAACCAAACACCCCAGGCTATGCGCATACAGAAATCTGGCTTTGGATCTTCTAGGAGGATTTTTACAGTATGACCTGATTGCTATCCCCAAAGAGAAGAATCAGATCGTCGAAGCGTTGGCCACCTCGGCCTCGGTTTTCAAGATCCCCACTCTTCCAGATAAAAGATACGAAATCGAGGTCAGGCACAGATCGGCAATACCCAACAACATCGAACACTAGCAAGTGTTTGACGATGACAAGCAGGTGGAAAGGTTCCTCCTCATGAGCGACGAGTTCGCTAACACGAACATTGACAGGGAATACTGCGGCAACGAAGATGAAGACGCAGACGCGCGCAGCGATGGCGACCCTTTCCAAAACTAGATCGCGGGAAGGGATATAATACAACCGAAGAACAATATTATTCCAAAGGGGTTGGTGCCGCTAGAAAAGTTGTTCGACGAAAATGACGTGGCTAAGAACCCCAAGATCACTGCAAGCGCAGAAGACGTGGAAGACTGCAACATCGGGACCGAGGCAAAGCCGAAGATGGTAAAATTATCAAAAGCACTCAGTCCGAAGGTCAAGCAGGATTACATAAAGCTCATGAAAGATTTCCCGGACGTTTTTGCGTGGAGCTACGATGATCTGAAGATGTATGACACAAAGGTGATCCAACATGTTATCCCTCTCAAGGAAGATCAGAATCCCTTCAAACAGAAGTTGAGACAGATAAACCCCCTGTTGTTGTCGTTGATCGAGAAAGAGGTAAAGAAGCTTTTCGATGCCAAAATCATTGTTTCCTTAAGGTTCTCGAAATGGGTAGCTAACTTAGTACCTGTGAGAAAGAAAAGCGGTGAAATTAGACTGTGCGTAGATTTCCGAAATTTGAATAAGGTGTCTCTCAAAGACCACTACCCCCTTCCCAAAATGGACTACATCTTGCAAAAGGTAGTGGGATCTCAGAAGATGTCAATGTTGGACGGCTTCTCAGGATAAAACCAAATCATGGTCCACCCGAACGACAAACAGAAGACAACTTTCACCACTTCGTGGGGAACGTTCATGTACGCTAAGAGGCCATTCAGCCTGATGAACGTTGGTGCCACTTTCCAGAGAGCAATGGACATCGCGTTTGTTGATGAGAAGGACAAATTCATCGTGATTTACCTTGACGACATCACAGTGTATTCTTCCTCTGACAAACAGCACCTCGAGCACCTGAAGAGGGTTTTCCAAAAGTGCAGAAAGTTTGGCATATCACTGAACCCAAAGAAGTCTCATTTCGCGGTGGAAGAGGGAAAGATTTTGGGGCACATCATTTCCAAGGAAGGGATTAAAATAGACCCCAGCAGGGTTGAAGGGATCTTGAAGATCGGCACCCCGCGCAGTAAAAAAGAGGTACAGTCCTTCCTGGGTAAGGTGAACTTTTTGAGAAGGTTTATCCCAAACCTGGCGGAAATCATAAAACATATAACTTGTATTCTCAGGAAAGGAAACGAGATTAAATGGAACTCAGAAGCCAAGAAGTCCTTCGAAGACATCAAGGTGGCTCTGACTAAAGCCCATGTGCTAGCCAGCCCGGACTTTGCGAAGGATTTCCTCCTTTTTTCATTTGCCTCAGAACACACTATTGTCGGAGTACTGTTACAGAAGGACGAACAGGATTCAAGAAACCCATAGCCTACTTCAGTCGGACACTGCACGATGCTCCCCTGAAATATGACATTATGGAAAAGCAAGCGTATGCCTTAGTAAAGGCTCTAAAGGAATTCAGGACGTACATATTACACTCCCACGTCATCGCCTGTGTGCCCAGCAGTTCAGTAAAGGACATCCTGACTCAGCCCGACACGGAAGGAAGGAGAGGGAAATGGATAGCAGCCATGTTAGAATACGACCTTGAGATCAAACCGACAAAGCTAGTCAAGGGTCAGGGCCTCACGAAGTTGATGGCGCAGTCGGACTACGACGCGGTAGGTATGAACTTCATTGTCGATTTGTCGGAATGCCCCCAAGAAGAAAAGGTTGCGCAGATACCTCAACGCTTCATTGATTCGTCGTGGTATGCAGACATCATATATGTTTTAGAAAATCTCCAAGCCCCTCCGAGCGCGAGCAAGACTAAGGCAAGATTCCTCGACGGTTAAGTTCTGTGTTTTGGATAATTCGCTTTAATGGAAAGATCCCAGAGGAATACTGTTGAGTTGTCTGTTGGAGGATGAGGCGAAACGAGCCATACAAGAGTTTCACAAAGGCGACTGTGGAGGACACCATTGTTGGAAGACCACCACGCACAAGATCCTGAGGGCAGGATATTACTGGCCGATGATTTTCGTCGACGTATATAAAGAGGTCTCTAGCTGTCACGAGTGCCAGATTTTCGACGGGAGAAGAAAGCTATAGCCTCTGTCGTTAAAGCCAATCTCAGTCGAGGCACCTTTCATGCAGTGGGGGCTAGATTTCATAGGAGAAATAAACCCGCCATCCTCCGCGCAGCATAAATGGATTCTCACGGCCACCGATTATTTAACAAAGTGGATCGAGGCGGTCCCCACAAAGCAAGCCACCGATGCGATCATCATACAGTTCCTGGAGACAAACATTTTGTCAAGGTTCGGATGCCCTGTAAAGATCATAACATATAATGCGGCCGCGTTCAAGTCTAAAAGGATGGAGAAGTTCTATCAGGACTATAACATAACCTTGGGACATTCCACGGCATATTATCCACAGGGAAACGGGTTAGCAGAATCCTCGAATAAGAGCCTGACCAGAATCATCAAAAGGCTCTTGCAAGACAACAAGAGCGCCTAGCATAAGAAGCTTATCTACGCGTTGTGGGCAGATCGGATTACCACCAAAAAATCCATATCAACGTCACCTTTTCAGACCGTTTACGGCGCAGACGCGATCTTCCCTACTGTGTTGGGACCGTCTGTCAGGAAATTGTTGCAAGAGCAGGGGGTCGAGCCGAATGATGTGCAGAGGAGGATAAACCAGCTGATTCACACCCAACAGGCAAGGGAACAGGTATATAATCGATCTCAGATCCATCAGGAGAGGATAAAGAAATCTTTTGACAAACATTCCAAGCAGGAAAATCTCCAGGTTGGAGATATGGTGTTGAGATGGGATGCGAGAAATGAAGATAAAGGAAAACACGAAAAGTTCGATCACCTTTGGACGGGACCTTACAAAGTCGGCGCGTACTGTGGAGACAATGCTTATTTCCTGAAAGGACCGGATGGAGAATGCCTTGGTTGGGAGCCTGTAAATGGCAGGTTCCTCAAATGTTACCTGATGTAATAAAATTCGTTTAAGTCATTCGTCATTGTAAATAGTCGCTCAATTTGCGTCGAGTCAGTAGGTCAGCAGAAAATCGAAGCCCGAAGTGAAGGCCCTAAGTTTATGTTGAAGTCTTAGAGGTTGTGTCATCAAGTCCAGTTTGTTTTTTCTGTCCGTCGTTTATATTACTTAGTATCTAGACTCCAAATAAAGCCCAATGGTCAGGCACCTGGTCTACTGTTCTTTGCTACCTCACAGGGAGGATAGCATCCCCATTGGAGCCAACTGTTAGCGCCGCCACTTTTCTTTCCATTTAGAGTCGATTTTGAGTCACGTCACGATCCATGCACCCAAACATGTGAAAGCGGGTACGTAGCACCGTGAGGGTGAAGTCAGGAAATGGTCGATTGGCCCTTGTAAGTGGGAAAGGGTGTTAGAGTCGAAAACTGTATACGTAGTACGAGCATGTCTTTTCCCAAAAGGTCGAATCCCGTTAAAAGCCAATCCTACATACCCCTATCGAGTTAAATGGTTAATATAAGGTTGTGTCGGCAAGTGCCACAGTTATTATCAGTTCATCATGAGGGCTGAAGGAATGAAGAATTGCAGCGTTCGTATTATCCATGCACAACAAGCCGTATTACCTGCACTCCACATGCCGGGATTTGCCATGAACAACCTGAAGGCCAACTTGAAACATCTCGTCGCCATAAATTCATTGATTTCCAGCATGTTTTCCTCTCTTGGCTGATTCGCTATAAATCTCAGATGCTCGGCGTGCTCTCCAGTTGTAGAACCTGGTTCAAGTTGTTTTTCATAGTTTTTCCTTTGCCAGTTCAACTGTTTCAGAACTGCTCCCCGATACGTTCGTTCAAAGTTGCGCACAGGGTATACCTTGGTCGCACCATGGAGGCTCCTTAGAGTATAGGAAAGGGCGCGCGGAGTGGCAGAACTGTAAGGTCCGAACCTCAAAGAGATTGGGATTCTTTCGCGCTTGCAGCAACCATTCCCAAAGATGTAGAGGAAACCATTCTTTCACCTACAGAAGAGATCAGTTTAAGACGTGAGACAGTTGAGACAGAGAAATTCATACAGAAGACGGAGACAGTAGGAGCCTCCTCCTCTGAACAGCAGCTGCCTCAGAGGAGAGGCCGGCCGAGAAAGAGAGAGGAGATCACGAAAGTTCAAATTCCAGAAGGACCGCACGGCGGACCGGTAGCTGAAGGACTACTCAGGCGTGTCAACCAGCTAGAGCTTGCCGGAGATTTGAGTCGAGAATGCAGGATAAGAACAAGGAAGGCAGGAGCCACGGGAACGAATGAGGAAACGTCATCTCAGCAGTTGAAACAAGCAAAGTTGGTTATTTCCGAGTTGTATCAGAAGAACAAGGAATTAAAACAACAGCTAGCGACAAAAACCGCGGAGGCATCCGCTGCACAGAGTCGCGGAGGGAATATGGCGTTGCTGAAAAGGCAATTTAAAGAGGCTCAAAACGTTATTGTCCAGCTGCGAGAGGCACAAAGGCTAGCAGAGGAAAAGCACACGGAGCATCCCGGAGAGCGCGGGGCAGCCGAACAGGGAGTCTGAGTGGCTCTTGCCAACGCACAAGGAGAGAAAACTTAATGGGAGGCATTCTTCTTCACAACAGTTTTTAAGTGATGCGCGTCCTCTGAAGCATCTCACCATTTTGATAACGGTCACGAGAATCAAACAGTTGTTGTTGCGCACAGCTCTCCAGCTAATAGGCGCATGACGGAAGGCAAAACCAACGTTGCAGACAACAAGTTTTGGACAGACACCTGTTCGCTGGGATGCCTGATCAAGAGATACAACGACACTTTTTTCCTACATCGGACCCAGACTATCAATCAGACCACGTGGTGAATCCGAAGGCGATTGTTAGTAGACATAAATGATTGTTGTTATTTTTAGATAGTGCCATGCGAAGAGTTTCTGGCGCATGTGGCACGGTTTTTCCTAGTCTAGGTTTAGCAGTTAGAAAGCAGGGCAGCCCAAGCGGCACCCTCGCTTATATATTTCATCTTTTCGATGTAAGCTAGGTTGGTTGGCAATTTTGAGAAACAAATGCTATTGTATGAAGTTTGATTCTTGACCAAAATTTAATGCAAAGGTCCTTTGATTTGATGAAAAGATTCTAGTTGTGATAGTTGGATGTAATGTGTCTCTTTCTCTGCGTATGTGCTTCCTATTATCTTTTATTTCATATCTCATATCGTCTATTTCGGAACGAATTTTCGAACCTGCGGATTCGCTATACTGCCCCCCTTGTTCGCGCCACTTAGACAAAACGCTTTCCTCTCAAGCTAACTCCGAACTCGTCCACAGCGACGCTCTTGAGTTACTTCTTGTGTTTTTTCTCCCACCACACTTTACGGTTTACACTAAAGGTTGTTGCTCGCCTAGCCTTTCCCTCTCGAATCCAGTCACCGAGTCATTTGTTCTGTCTCTTCCTCAGACCGACCCCATAGACCGAGTTTTACTTTTTTGCGCCAATATTACCAGAAACATTTTATTATCGGTGTTAAATCTAGCAGTTGTTCACAAAGTCATATCCTGCGCGGAGACCGCGCCATTTCTGAGAGAGCCCTCTCTAGATCTGAAGGGCTAGTTTCGGGTCTCAAAGTTGCTTGAAAAAGTTACCTTCGTCGTCTGTTCATCAGCCAAATAGATTTACGGAGTGCTAACAAGGTCCATGGGCATGTAGCGGTATGACACTACCATTCAACTGGTCACCATGCCAGGGTAGTGGCTCTTCGTGGCTTACCCAAGAGAAAGGGGGTCTAATCACGAGCCA
>ML853958.1:0-10910 GCA_009831015.1 Picea engelmannii
AGCATTTATAGGCATCAATCCTCTCACAGTTTTAACTCTTATGAAGATCACTGAAGAAAATATGGCTGTGATGTAGTATCTTGTAGAAGTTCCCATGTGCTATATTCTAAATGAGCCATCCACAAGTAGCCAATATGAAACTTTCCAACTATCAGATTTCCTTGTATGAATAAACCAGTGGGTCTCACAAGGTTGGAAATAAGTGGGATCTATGGGTCATACTGAGTTTAGGAGCTTTGTTTAAGTTTTGATGTAAGAGGTCCATGTTGTTACATCTGAAAACAAGATGATATATTCACATGATTCAATGTCTGCTTAATTTTCAATGTGTATGATGTTAGAGTTTCAAATCGTCTTTGACTTCTTTTTTGTTTGGAAGGTTCATAGACCTGCCCCTTTTTGGCTTATCGATGTAAACTAGTATTTGATTTGTTCCCTTTTTGATATGGAGAAAGGAATACCAACATCTGCTTATAGGCAGATTTATCGACTGGGCATCAGTTTCCAAAGTTTCAAACATCTTAAGGTCTTCTTATTTTTCAATTTTCTTACAGCTGACATTTTGGCCTTATTGATGCATACAAGTCTTTGTTTTATTCCCATTTTGATATCGAAGAAAGAAACACTGCTTAGAGCCAGATCGATGAACTGTGTGGTAGTTTGCTCGTTCAGAATTTTTGGAACATCTATTATTGTTGTTTTCTATAATATGGCAGATTTGTTATTTGTTACCACTATATGCGATGCCTGCAGTTGCTTTCACTCATTCCTCATGAATTTGTGCTGTCATCAGTTGGAAAAGCTTTATGAGCTCCCTATTTAGTGAAACAAAGATGCTAGGTAATATTTGAATGTCTCCTGGCCTATAGTTGAAATATATTGGTTGTTTTCATCAGGTACTACCTGCATTGAGGGAGAAACATGATGAGTTTATGTTGAGAGAACTTGTAAAGCGATGGGGAAATCACAAAACAATGGTTTGGTGGCTTTCACGTTTCTTCAATTTTTTGAATCGTTACTTTATTGCTAGGCGTTCTCTTCCAACACTAAATGAAGTTGGTCTCATGTGCTTCCGTGATCTGGTAAACATCAGATGATATTACATGTAGAGTTTTCTCTGTTTACACCTTCTCTCTCTTCCTATGTTTTTTCTCCTTTTCCAAGGATTTTAAATGATTAAACTTCAGATGACAATATCTTGGAATTAGGGCGGATATCCTGGCACTTGGCGATTCTAAAAGCCATAAACTATTGTGATTGTAAAAGCCATAAACTATGTTTAAAATTAATCTTTTCATGTGTTTTGCAGGTCTACCAAGAAATTAAGAATAATGTAAGGGATGCAGTGATTACTCTGGTATGTTTTGTATTTTATTGCAATGTCAAAAAGTTTCTTTAGTTATTTGACTTTAGCTTTTTGTTGCTGGGGGTATATGAGCTGTTGCAGTTTTTACATGGCAGATTGATAGGGAACGCGAAGGAGAGCAAATTGATCGAGTTTTGCTGAAAAGTGTTCTGGGCATCTTTGTGGAGATTGGGATGGGTAACATGGATGCTTATGAGATTGATTTTGAGTCAGCCATGTTGGAAGACACTGCTTCTTACTATTCTCGAAAGGCTGCATCATGGATTTTAGAGGATTCTTGTCCAGATTATATGCTTAAGGTCAGCAGTGAAATGGGTGATAGTGCTGTAGACACGTGCCAAAGATGTTGATATTGGGTCCTTGAAGAAGCTAATGTATATCTCCTTTTTAACCGCAGATTGAGGAGTGTCTGAAACAAGAAAAAGAAAGAGTTGCTCATTATTTACATTCCAGCAGTGAACAAAAGTTGTTAGAAGTGAGTGTGTTAAAAATAATTTCTTTCTATTATCTAAAACACTTGCATTTAGCCTATTGTTGAAATAATCTATTTTCTTTGCTTACTTTACCCAGTAAAGTACATATAATCCACTACTATAACTATCATAACTCATCATACACACAATTTAAAGAACAGCTGAGATATTTGTTTTTTTCTGTTGCTGGTTTTTGTTGCAGAAAGTACAAAATGAACTTCTAGAGAAGGAGCATTCCGGTTGCCATGCCTTGCTAAGAGATGACAAGGTTCATGGCATTTTCATTTGATTATGGCTGTGTTTTTGTGAATTCTGAACCTGTATTTTCAATATAGTTTCATTAGTCAACAAGCTGACTTCCCGATTGCACTTTTTGTACAGGTAGATGATCTTCCAAGGATGTATAGGTTGTTTTGTAGGATACCTAAGGCTTGGAACCTATAGCTCAAATTTCAAACAGTTAGACACCGATTGGTGCATATTGATTGAAAATATCCTAGATCAGCTACTTTCACAACTTACTATGAATTTCTGCAGGCAAAGGGTTTTGTTTTTTCTTTGCCTCCCCATATTCAAACTGCTTTCTGTCATTGCAGCACGTTACTGGTGAGGGTACATCATTAGTCAAGCATGCAGAAGATGCAGCAAACAATAAAAAGGTAATTTTGATTTTCAAGTTGTTGGCTAGTTTGGTGAGTCTTTAGGCTTTATTGGTGGTTTATGAGCTATGCCACACTGGTTAAATTAATTATTAATTATATCTGTTTGACCAGATGTGGCCTGTTTCTCTCTTTCTATTCTAGAAAATATAATAGTTTTACATTTCCAACATTTAGGAGCCTGTCTGATATCTGTATTACTTTGAGTTGGTCTTCAGGCAGAGAAAAAGGATGTGGTTGGTGCGTACAATCTTATTTATAACTTTCTTTAGCTGTGATTCCTTCTCCTTGATAGACTCAATCTCTTTCCATTTGAATGCTCCCATAATGAAGGTAAATTTATGGCCTTATGTATTATGTCTGAGTGGGGGTTACTTGGCACATTACTATAATTCGGCAGAAGATGACCAAACATGATATGTTGAACATTGCACAAAGACATTAGCCTTGGTGGAAATGATGGATCCTTGGCTTGCAATTTTGTTTCACTAACATGGTTGATTTTCAGGCATTTGTGAGGAACGTTATTGAATTGTATGACAAGGACATGCATATGTCAACGAGTGTTTTATGAACCACTCCCTTTTCCACAAGGTAGGTTGAAGGAAATAATGTTTATTGTGCTTGTCAAAATAATTTTGGTAAGCCTATTTATTGATGGAGTGCATCAGGAAGCACTCCTTCTGGATATTAACTCCATTTGTAGGCATTGAAGGAAGCATTTGAGGTATTTTTTAACAAGGGAGTTGCAGGAATTCATGGTGTAGCACTACACTAGTAGTCCTTATCATCCATAGGCCAATGGGATGGTTGAGGCATTTAGTGTGTTGGAGCAGGGCTTGACAAAAGTTGTGCCATCAACTACAATGACTGGGATGAGAGGATACTTGTGGTGCTCTGGGCATACTGAACCACAACTAATAAGTTTTTTCTTTTGACTGGGTTAGTCAGCAACTAGTCAGACATGTACTCGCGTGACACGTGATCGTGTTATCCGACTGCTATCACTATAACCCTAGGCATGCCAACGCAGCCCCTCACGTGGCACACAAGGCTAGTCGAGGGTTTCGAATTGGTGACTTCACATAACAGAGGGCCTCAACAATACACTCCATCAACGATTGTTCCACACCCCTGGGGCAACCACAACTAATAAGTTGATGAAGCACACTCCTTTCAATTTGGTCCATGGAAAGGAGGTAGTAGTGCTTACAATTTTTGATACCAAGTTTGTTCATCGCACAAGCTACAAAGATGTCAGAGGAAGAGTCATCTAGAGCCGCCTTGTAGAGCTAATGGAATAAGATGTCAGAGGAAGAGTCACAAGTTTGTTCATCTAGAGCTGCCTTGTAGAGCTAATGGAAAAAGAGGAACACTGCCTTTCAGTAGAATATCACCAGATTTGAGAAGTCACAATGGAAGGCCTGGCATGATCACCATATCAAGAACAAGAGTTTGGAGAAAGGTGGCTTGGTATTGCTCTACAATATTAGGTACCTCAAGTACCCTGGCAAGTTACAAATGCATTGGTTAGGACCTTTCCTAGCCATGACCATCTGAGATTTAGGAGTAGTAAAGTTGGTTCAACTTGACAGAACACTTTGGGAGGGATGGGTGAATGGCCCTTACCTTAAACCGTTTACTCCTCCATGTTAAGTTGTGACACTCTTGAAAAGGAAAGTTGTACAATATTGTTGTTTATGCTTTCTTAGTCAAGCCAAGAAGGCTCGACCTTTTGAATAAGCCAGCCAGTCTAGTTGCATCAATTGAAAAAATCTTAACCCTATGATTAAGAAAACCTTTAGTTAGTCAAGTCAAATTGGGAATAAGACTAGACAATTTAAGTTTATAAGTTTCTTTCAGTCTTTTTAGGAAATCGAGCACCACCTTTGTGGTCGAGGGGGAAAATTGTCGTTCAAATTGGTCGAGTCATGCTAACGTAGGGTCCTTGAGTCGTGTTGTCACACTATATCACTGTGGTGTTAACCATAAAACTAAAGATGTTATGACATTAATTTGGTAGTAAATGCACTTACACATGTTCGTGATTGCCACTTGATACAATCATTTTTCAAATTTGTGGAAAAATACAATTGTTTTTTCAAATTTATGGTGACTAGATCTCCAATATTCAATGCAATGATCTATATAAGCTAACTTTTCCAACTTTTTAAGTCATTCTACAAATTGAGAGCTTGAAGAAGAAGAAAAGTGTCAAAGAGCTAGTGAAGAACCAATTGTTTCCTATGCACCAAAGTAGGCACAAAGAGAGCTATAATTGGGGAATGTGAGGAAATCCAGTGGTGTATACAAGAAGGGAACCAAGAATAGAAAATGTGGGTAAAGTTAATATTCAAATGATGCTAGAGAGGAGGGAAGTAGTTCTTAATAGACCCATCCACCCTTGAGTCCTATAGAGGGGGGATTTGAGGGGAAAGATGGAACACACCCCATCGTAGAGCATGACTTCACAGACATCAAGCAATTACTTGAATTGTAGCTGACATACTACATGCATAATGGGGAGAAGAGGATGGAAGTGGTCGATGAAGTGCAACCACTTCAAGTATCATCACATCCAAACATGTCGTGCATACCAACCTTTGGCTCATCAACACTAGTGTACATTGCATCAAATTCCTCCTAAGCCGAGTGCACTGTTATCGCACAATTTGTAGTTTGGGCAAAGCCCAACCCAAGCAACAAGTGTGCGGCACAACTGGGGACACCTATCACAGTCATCTCAATAGGTATGCCCTTTGTTTTAGTGATGGATAAGTCCAACACAAGGGAGGCTTCTCGGGTGACCCTAGGGGGATTGCAAAGGGAGAGGGGAGGAGCTGAAGGAACCACACCTATAGGTCACGATTGAAAGGTCTTGAGGCTTGGTGGAGGATGAGTATAGGTCAAGAAAAGGGTTGCCAACGTTGTGTACCTGCAAAACAATGTTAGAAAAGCCAAACCTAGACAAATATATGATGATATAAGCCCCAAGACAAGAGGGGAATCAACAAGAAACCTTGTTGTCCCAAAATTGCAACAATAAACAATTATATATCAACAATGACAAAGTTATAACAACTGCAAATTACATCATCTAATCAGCATATAATATTGAACAAATTAGTATGCAACTTAGAGATAATATTCCAATGCTTGAATAATGAATTAGATGACAAAAGAAGGCTGTAAAAATGAGTTATCAGCAAAATATTATGACAGCCTTATGGATGTAGCTTATTTTTGCTATAACAACAACTTTTAACCAAGAAAATCAGAAACCTAACCACCCAATCAAAAGCCCTTGAAAAGTAGATCAAATTTCACTGCTTACATGCAAATTTCAGCGGTCAAAAGTGAAGAAAACTTGTTGAGAAAGAGAGTTTACTGCAGCCCTAATGGTTGTAGATTAATGTTTATTACAACAAACTAACCACTTGATCAATCAAGACACCCTTGGAGCATACGATGGTCTAAAGCATGTAAAATCCAAATCCAACTTGAACAATTCCAAAAGCTCAAATTTCATGTTTACCAATGCAACAATCAACAATCTCCAATGCAAAGATTAGTGCCTTGTTATTGGGTGAATGGAGTCTCTTACTTGGAAGGAAAACTAGGCAAAAGAGGAAGAAGAGATCTTTGTTGAGAGTTAAAACCTTGTAAAACTCAACAACAATCCTTCCAATTCGTCTAGCTTGAAAACCAAGATGAACTAGGGTTTGAAGTTTCTCTAGGGGTGTACACCCTCTTACTTCCTAGAGAAATAAACCCTAGCTAAGCCTTGCAACAACGGTGTAAATCTTACTTCTTGTTGCAAGCCTTATAACACTTCAATAGCAAAAAGAAATAAATCTTGGTGGAGGGTGTAAGCCCTTTTACTCCTCCAAGGGTTTAAGATATATTTCTTGAATTTAACAAGCAAAATGACAATAAATTGCAA
Organism: Picea engelmannii; assembly: GCA_009831015.1. Taxonomy (NCBI): domain Eukaryota; kingdom Viridiplantae; phylum Streptophyta; class Pinopsida; order Pinales; family Pinaceae; genus Picea; species Picea engelmannii. The sequence goes on from ML853958.1 coordinate 6,442, forward strand.
ACATTACTCACTAAAATCCAAGAGATAGCATGCAAGAAACCCTTACTACCATTATCTCATCCACAAATTGCCAAAGAAACACCACCAAGAGAAGTCACTAGCCTTTAATGCTCAAAATAACAAGTGTTGCATCCATTATGACAAGAAAAGAGAGATAGCGAATTGCCCAAGAGGGCCGAAATTTCAGTCCAAAGAGTGATAATCTCAGGTGATGAGTTATGATGAAATGAAAATGACTTGCCTCGTATTTATATGAAGAAACCCAAGTCATAGTTTGTCCACTTTACAATTAAATCCATAATTTTAGGCTAAAACCTAAGTTACAATGCTTATTTAGCGAATTGATTTGTTCTTTTGCTCACATAGGCTACAAAATGATGGGACATAAGCCCCCTAAAACTCCTCTCCAAGGTGGCATGTGTGAAGACAAGCCTCCAAAGGCTAGAACGCCAAGCTAGGAAGGTGCCACATCATCCCCATATCAAGCAAGAAGGTGGGGCTTCAAGCCCACAACACCACCAAGTGCATCTAAAAGGCCAAACGTCCTCCCAAATGTGTAACGTCAAGCTCTCCAAGAGGGATGTTAGGGCATAAGAAGGTGATGTCACCCTCTCTTCATGGTTCCAGGTCTTCATCATGTTCTAGGGATGTCTCTCAAGGTGCAACGTTCATCATCTTAGGCTTCCAATGAGTGGGGCGCATCATCCACCCTATGGGGTTTCAAGCCCTTATGAAGGTCCAAGTGGATTAGTCCCTTCATGAATGTCTTCCATTGGGCAAGGTCCTGCAAAGACAAGCAAATGCACCCTCCAAGGGTCCACAAGTCACATGCATCATGCCAATTAAGTCACATTTAATAAAAGAACCACCCAAACATGTGCATTAAATCCCCCCTTTTCAAACTAAACAAAAGCTCAAAGACCTTATAAAGTTTGCCAAATTTAGGTATGGGAGGGTTGTCATGGTGCCCTATTGGGTAGGCCAATCCCCAAGTCAAGGAGTGTTTCCCAAGAAGACCCTTTTTAGGCCATTTAGTGAATATGAGGTGGATGAGGGTAGGACTTTTGGGCATGGGGTTCTTGACATATCAAGGGCTCATATTGTCTCATTTATGGGTGCCTTTGTGGAGGGTGTGCTGTATCCCTTTGTTTGTAATGCAACATTTTTCCAAGCCCTTTATTTGCTTTTCATTTTTTATGGCCCGAACATTGAGTACTATGTGCAAGGAAAGAAAAGGAGCACCACAATGCCACTTGAAGTTAAAACACATTGAGTGCCATATGCATTGGAAATTAGAGGACACCGCAATACATTACCCCATCAAGCGAGTCATTTTTATTCATTTTCTTTTTTAATGGTCCTTCATTTTTATGGAGAAAAGTTTCATTGCTCTTAGGACCGTAGGGCGAGCATCTAGACGGATAGATTATGGCTTTTGACTTTTACAGTGCTAGCTACAACACCTCTGGGCCTTTAGCCCCTTCTTGCCATGAAATGAGGTACAAACCCTTCCTGGGGTTAGTAAGCCCGAAAACCCAAAAGATGAGGAAACAAAGGGGAAGAGGTGTTGAAAGTGTTAAGTATGAGTGAGAATGGTATGATGACCCTTCAAGGAGACCTTGTTAGAATATAATGGATGTGCTCGTTTTACCATTGACAATATCACTATTTTCACCCAACCATACGCCGAAGCCACCCTCCGAGCACCTTAACCTTGACAGAGAATCACTCCGGAAGCAAACCCTAGGCTAGATAACCAAACAAAGGGTAGCACACCTTTCCCCAAGGATATCACACCAATAAGAGCTGATCAGATAATCCAAACCCTAACCAAGAGATAGTCCAAGCCAAACATGATCTGCTAACTGCAGCAGCTGCAATGGCATCTCTCCTCCAAATCTGCGCACAAAACTGGGCACTGCAGTGTGCACAAGTGCTGCTCTGCAATTGTGAGACTGCCTGCCATAATGAAGACTGGCCTCCTGTATTTATAGTAATTCTGGCTAACTGCCTGGGCCGACTTTTCATTCTGGGTATCTGTCTGTTCAGTATATATTATTTATTCTGGCCGACTTCTTCTCTTGGATGCTAATAACCTAATATAAATTATCTTCTTGAGTCGACAAGTCTCCTAGGGTTATTAGCCAACTCATTAGGGTTTCTTCTTGCTTCCCGAAGTATTCTATTCTCGTCAGGTTTACACGTGGAGGTAAATACATCCCCCAACTACCATAATATCAACACTCCCTCCTAGCTAGGGAGGTATTACAGGTAATGGTCTTGAGCACAAAACATACCATTCACCCGATAACATCAACATAGTCGTCTAGACTATCTCATGACTAGATCATGAGCACCATCATCACCATCATCTCTCAGAACCATACTCTATCTGAGTAATCAAACATGATGCTCACTCCACATAGTGACACAAGAGCTATTCTTCTAATCTAGAAGAATAAATGTTCTAAATCATTTTCCGTCAGGAAAATTTCTGTTCATTGATTATCCATCTTGCTGATAATCATTTTCAACATTGCTGATAGTCTTCAAGGCAATCAGAACAATATCATTCAATAGAACACAACTGTGTCTATCCATAGTAGTACACAACTACAATCCAATGGTACACTACCACACCAAGTAGCACACAGGTACTTGATCATAAACGTATAGTCACAAACAGTGGAACACATCCACCACAGTAGTATACATCCACTGTCACACAGTCTTCATAACAATCATCTGATATCGACCTGCACAAAAACAATGTTATAATATAAAAATGAATCATCTGGGCCATTCTTCCACTCACATCTGTGAGATCTCAGAAGAGCATCTGCCCTAAAAAAGTAAGACATCAATGATGAGATATCTGGACTATTCTTCTCAAGCAAGGAAGAATAACTGTCCTGATTTCTGAGTCTGGACCATTCCCCACCCTGGGCCATTCTTTCGACACTAAACAAAGTGTAACCTGGAGAGAATGAGTCTGCCCTAAGGAATGTCTGTCCTTGATTGCTGAACCTGGACCATTCCCCACCCCGGGCCATTCCTCCGACACTAAACAAAGTGCAACCTGGAGAGAATGAATCCACCCTAAGGAATGACTGTCTGGACCATTTCCCCTGTTAACCAAAAGAGGAAATGACTGTCCTGCACCAACCTCCAAAATAGACCATTCCTCATGTTAACCACAATGAGAAATCGCTGTCTGGCGAGGCGGGCCAGTCTTCTTGAGTAACCCTCAAGAAGAGAGATTGCCCTAGACCACTTCCCATGTTAACCACAATGGGAAGTCGTTGTCTATGGTACATCAACAATCTGGACCATTTTCCGAACTGGAAAATTTCTGTCCATCAGAAATCTCAATCCACTTTCCGAACTGGAAAGAATCTGCTCATCCTGGACCATTTTTCGAATTGAAAAATGACTGTCCATCAATCAATAATATATCAGTGCTCCCTCCCAACCTGGGAGTCATTTCTTCTTTTTCAATAAGGAAGTTGTCTCCACGAGCTCCAGCTTGAGTACGCAAACTCTTTCATCTTGGACAGAAGCTTTACCAAAATGTCTGCTTATCTGCTCATCCTGTGGAGCTATGTATTGGAGAACCATTTTCTCCTTTCTGGACTTCATCACAGATAATGTAATGCTTGATTTCAAATGCACTTCGATCTGGAACACTGGTTTTCTCTGAAGGCTTCATGTAGCTCTGATCAATAGAGTATATCATTGTTGGATTCCTCTTTTGTTTCTTGTTAGCTCATAACATCGTGGCAAGGCTCAAACTGAAACATATCCATGTGGCACTTCTTCTGTCATTATGAGATCTTTGTCATGGATTGGCAATCCATCATCCTGATCTTCTGAGTAATCATTCTGAGAAAATCTTCACCACGCTTCTGTTGTGCATTGGAGGTTCTCCATCAAGTTATCTTCTTCCATCTGCATACAAGGGTCTCTTTCTGGTATGTCTCAAAGTCTTGAGGTTGCTCTTCATATGCTCTTTGTTCAATTGTTTTGGAGAGTGGTCTTTGCATTCATTTTATGTAGAACTCCAACCCATGGATATTGCGGATGATATAATGACTCATGTAGAGGTATGTCTGGTTTATTGGAACAAGTAATCATCATAGTCTTCTCCCTTCATATGGGAGAACCTCTAGTTTTGGATCTTGCAATGCTTGCATATATATACACTGTTCTTCATCACAACTTTCAGTTCCTCTGCGTGATTGCTTTTATTGAGTTCATATCAGGTTGGTAATCTTGTGATTCTTAATACAATGATTGGTTGTTCTGGATTTTCTTTCTTTCTTGGATTCTTTCATGTTCTTCCTCATGTTTTTCTTTAGCTCTTGGGTCCATGGAGTTTCTTATAGATTCCATGCCCTAAAGATTCCATTTCTTTCTTTTATTATAGAATCATGGATGTGGATGGACAACCAGGGATATTTTAAGGCTTC
>ML853959.1:15930-29255 GCA_009831015.1 Picea engelmannii
GGTTCGGTTCTTGTAACATTGGAACTTCCAACACTTATCTCAAAGAGTGATTTGTTTATGTTAAGATTAAGAATGCTTTGTGTTTAATAGCCTTTTCAAAGCTTGATCTTTGTAATGTTGTTTTGATAATTTGTTAGACTAATCGTGCTTTGGAACAGTTGGGATCAATTTATAACCATAATCCTATAATAGTAATTTCAATTTGAGAATTCTTCACTGTCTTTATATGAGATTGTCTTGGGCATACATAGTAATTTAAGCACAAATACTCTGGTTTGATTCAAGTCTAGAACAGAGACAATTTAAGTCCACAAAATAATCATTGTGTTATCCTTTTAAAGAATTCGATTTGGATTTTAAGCTACAAGACTACATCATTCAAAGATTCCAAGACTGGTGTGTTATTGTTTGGATTGTATACATAAGTTTGCATGCAGTTTGAATGATTGGATTGATCCTCCTAGTTAGTTCCTTTCTCTTCTAGTTGTCAATTGAATGCTTTATTTTACAGGTAGCTTAAGATTTCATTAGAACCATATTCTTTTACATGCTCTGTTTTCAGGAAGTGTCATTGAAGGTAGGAACAAGTTTCTTTTTAACACTTAGGCATTAAGCTTCAGTGAATAACAGTAATCCTTTGGCTAGTAAGCAAATCTCTTGTTTTGCTACCCAATACACGTAGATTGCTTTGTTTTATTTGCAATAGAATAACTTCATTTACAAAGGATATTCTTTTCCATAGAATAAACGTACCGCCCAACGATGAGTTGAGGATGTTGATCCTAAGCGAGGCTCATAGAGCGGTATACATGGCTCATCCGGGAGTCACGAAGATGAGGGCAGACCTTAAACCCTTATTCTTCTGGAAGGGAATGAAGGCAGATATAGTCATCTATGTGGCCAGATGTCTAGAATGTCAACAGGTAAAGGCTGAACATAGACACTCAGCAGGATTACTACAACCGCACGCTATTCCAGAATTGAAATGGGAGGTTATTTCGATGGATTTTATTGTGTGATTATCACTGACGACAAGGAGACATGACTCGATTTTCGTAGTAGTAGACACTCTGATGAAAAGTGCTGACTTTATCCCTGTGCGTACGACGTATCAGGCACCTGACATAGCTAGAGTTTTCATCAGTGAGATTGTGAGGCTGCATGGCGTGCCTAAGAGGATTATATCCGATCGAGGATCGATGTTTACTGGACGATTTTGGACGAGTTTCCAAGCGGCCTTGGGAACCCAACTTAACTTTAGTACTGCGTATCACCCAGAGACTGACGGGAAGACCGAACGAACGAACCAGACCTTGGAGGACATGTTGCACATGTACGTGATGGACCAACAAAAGCGTTGGGAGCAATTATTTCCACTAGTAGAGTTCGCTTACAACAACAGTTACCAAAGCACCATTAAAATGGCGCCTTTTGAGTTCCTTTACGAGCGACCATGTCGGACGCCCTTGAGTTGGGATCGGCTTGAGGATAGGGTCCTAGTAGGACCAGAAGCGATCCAAGAAATGGAAGAGCAAATGCAAGCCATAAGACAAAGGATTAAAGAAGCGCAGGATCGACAGAAGAGTTATGCGGATGCGCACCGTGTCGACCGTAGTTACGAGGTCGGCGATCGAGTCTTCTTGTGGGTTAAACTGCATAAGAGTTTGATCAAGTTTGGGAATGGAGCTAAACTCTCTCCTAGGTTCGTGGGACCTTTCGAGATTGTGGAGAGAAAGGGGCCCGTGGCCTATCGACTAGCCTCGCCTGATTCCTTGAGGCGTATGCAAGATGTTTTTCATGTATCTGTTTTGAGACATTATATTAGTGATCCTACACATGTTATTGACATGAGTTCCTTGCAGGTATCGGACGAGAGAGCGCTCACGGCTAAGCCGGTCCGCATCTTATATCATCGCGTTCGACAACTACGACATCGAACGGTAGATCAGGTCAAGGTCCAATGGGACAATTATAGTCCGCACTCGACGACCTGGGAGGACGCATATGATATGCGCCAACAGTTTCCATTTTTGTTTGATAGATAGACATATGATACTGTGATGCACTTATTTCGGCATTTATACTTTGAAACTTCGGGACTAAGTTTAGACCAAGAGGGGGTGTATGTAACATCCCGCTCTGGCGCACTGAGCGAACTTATTCTTTGAGGACACTTGCTCGCAAGTGATCTGGATTATTATGCTATTAAAACTTTTGATTTTGATTATGAGGCATTATGGGATGATGACATGCTATTTTACCGCTTTGACATAGATGAGTGCTATTGATTCGGTTTTACTGAGTGTGCAGGGTTTTTGACCTTGAGGATGAGGAGGCATCGATGGAACCCCTTGGACTCTGGATCGAGTCAGGGAGTGTGCCATTGGGGTTTGATTGTTTTACTGTGATATTAGTGCATCTGATTAGATGATACGATGTGGATATGTTCTGACATGATTTTTTGATGATGTAGGCTCACGATAGCTTGTCGACCAGACTCACATATGGAGTAAAGGGGTCACACACGACTACCAGAGAGGTTGAGGGAGAGGTGTGGACAACAATCCTGCTACAGCCTACTAACACTCCCGCCGTGGCTCGAACTGTAGGTTAACGATTACCTAGTTCGAGAGGACCCACGATGCCGTGAGGGCAGACTGCGACAGTCGCTCACGATGATTCTAAGGGGCGCACAATAAGGCGTGGGCCTTATTCCTTAGGGGCCCTTAGTCTCCCACAAGTTCACCTTGCGGAGTGTTGACTCCAAGGTTATTGATGTCTACCAATCAATCAAGAGGTGAGTGGCACCCTTGGAGCACGTAGTGCGTCCTGAAGGGCACGTCGCGCAAAGGAACTGATGAGGCGAGTGGCACCCTTGGAGCACCTAGTGCGTCCTGAAGGGCACGTCACGTGGATGATGATAGAGGATGAACCTAAATGGCCCTAAGACAAATAACAGGTTAGGAAATTTTAAAACAATTTCTCTAATTAAATGTCGCCCAGTACAAAATCTAAGTTCTAAGTCTAAAATTTCACTCGGGGTAAATTTTGTCTACCTTAAAAAATAAAAAAAATAAAAAAAAAGATAAATTAAAAAAAGATAATAATATTTAAAAATAAAAACCACATAATTAATAATTATAACCTTAGTTAAAAGATTGTAATAAAAGGGGGGAATAAGAAATTTAAGTTATTCACAAATATCTATATATATATATATATCTGTGTATTAAAATTTAAAAGAAAAAGGGGGAATTAATGGTTTTATTTTTGGATAATTTTAAAATATTAATTTAAGGATAAAAAGGGGAAAAGGGGGTTAAATTCCACAATTGCCATTTTGACCTTTAATAAAAAGGGGAAAGAGGGAAAATAAAAAAATAGGAAACTAGGGAAAGGAGATAACATAAAAAGGAAAAAGGGGAACTTAAGGGAAAAAGCGGTAAGTCAACTTAATAAGGAATCCACATTTAAGAGCTTTCTAATTTTAAACTGATTTAGCAATTTCATAATAGGGAAATCCTTTAAAACCTGTAAGCGAATCTAGGGACACCTAGGAGTGATTCTAGGAGTAACTCTAGGTGGGTGAGAGAAATAAAGATATTTACTTAAATAAAGAAATTAATTAATGGAGGAATGTAGGGGATGAGGGACACTTGTACGGACATGAAATTTTAGGAAATTTATTTTTAAAACTTTAATTAAATGAGATTTTAGGAAAGAAAGGAGGTTCGAAACTCTATAAAAGAAAGGGAGGAGAAGGAAGAAGTGATCTTTTGTTTGCGTAATGTTATGCTGCAGAAATAACGACTTGACTGATTCACTTGTGGGGAGTTGGGATACCCAACTCGGAGAGGAGTGGTAGCTCGGCCTTGCGAGGCGAGCTGAGAGTTAGACGAAACCTCTGGATAGTGTGTGTGGCCCCTTTGCGGCTCGGGGGGCTAAGGGGGAAGAAGAGTACCCCTAGCATTGGCTGAGAGGTACCGGTGTAGTCTTGACGGTCGGCGAGTGGGAGTTGCACGGAGCGCGTAGACAACACTCGGAGCAGGTGAACAGGCAACGATACACTTTTTTTTGGTTGAATGATAGAATGTTGTAGGAAGTATGATTTATATTTGCATGTGTAATTGAGTAGGTAAACTGATTTTCTAGTTTCATGACTGAAAATTTCTATAGCCTAGCTAAATGATTGGTCAATTTATTTCCGTGGCCTTCGCTTTTCTCCTGTCGTGATCGCCCTGTGGTGTTTGACTGTGACCCATGCGATTGTTTGCCTTCGTCCCTAGCCCGCCAGTCCTCGCTTGAGCAGTCGTCCAGGAGCTTGATCTATGTTCGTCGCCTTAGCGTTTAAAGACCTATGGATCTCAACGCCCTGCTTTTCTGTGCGAGGGTGGTGGAGCGAAGGACAGATTCATCCGTCTACCTCTGCCGTTGTCTTGGGTTGAAGGTTGCCGTGTGTCCCAATGCATTTTTGTCTTATCTAACTTTGTCAAGTGATTACGGGCGAAGTGTTTCTTCGTCCGCGGTTGTTTTTATCTCGATGCTATCTCATTTTACCCCGTGTGTCTATTCGGATGGATCAATTTTAACCCAGTGTGTCTTGGATGAAATTCTTGATTCGACATGGTATTTGTATCCTTGAAGCGCGACAACTACTCTATTCCTGGTTTGCATCCTTGTAAATTGCTTGCTGGAAATAAAAAGGGAGGGGGGTTTAATATTTTGGTCAGTCGACTCAATTTCTGGCCTGCGCTGGCTATGCCCCTTTTTATCTGGAAGCACACCCATTACTCTATGTTTATTGATGATTAGAAGTTGAGTTTTATTTACATCTTGGGTTGAGGCCTCGTCACAACAATATCAGTAAAGTAATGAGAATTGCGCAAGCATACTTTTAATAGAGTCATTCATTTTTCCTACTGATAATTAACAATAGAGAAGCTTGAATGCATCTTGAATTGTAGAGAATCAAACTCAATTTATTTTTATTTGAAAAAGAAAAAAAAAACGTTGTAACGATTTTGGTCTTCAAATTTTGTGGCCTGTGATTTGAGGTTTTTATTTTGCCAATCAATCCGCAGTCTGTATGTGCGTGTTGGGCGGGTTTATCCTCATGTCGCTTCTGTTTTTTCTCAAGACATAGTCTGATCACCTCCGATGTGTCGTTGGGTACTCCGGGAGAAGAAAACAATTGAAACTGTGGCATCTGGGCGCGTTGAACCACTTGTTGACCGTGTTTTGGTATTTCTGTTGCGTTGGAATGCCCCGATTGCTCCAATTGAGTCACTGCAACTATCTCACGGCCTTTACTCCAACGACCAACCTAAATTATCACCTAACCACCTAGATCGACACCTACTTCTGTATGCGTGTATGGATGACGCCAGCCCCTTCCTTTGCACTTGATGCATTTTAATATTGCATGCACCTCTCACACCAGGTCTATGTTGTAACTAATGTATCCCACCCACTAAAATAAACACGACTATTACTATCATTGACCACGAAGTTCGTCGGAGGAGTGCTCTCTGCGATCTCCAGGCTATCTTGATTCTCTGCCAGCGATTTTCCCAGAATTTCGACCACAATTGATTGACACGAGTTCTCTTGCGGTTTTGTTTTTAATTTCACCACCGATTTACCAGAATTAACGCCCTTGATGCTACCTTAAGACGTCTGCCTGAGCGTGCGGATTCTACCCATGGTTTTAGTCTTCAAAATCATCTAGCCTCTTGCAGTAATTGATTGCGAATGCCTTTAACCTGTGACTGTGTTTTTCCCTTGAGTGTTGGACTGTGTTGGGTGGTTGAGCGTTGCGGTCGAATGGGTGATATTGCCTCAAGTACAGTCCACGTCTTATTCCTGGAAGGCACTGTAGTGGTGACGACAATATTCTCGGTTGCACCCTTGGTTAAAAATTTCCTTATATCTCTCCTCATGGGTACCTTGCGGACAACAACTGTAAGAGTCGACAAGTTGGTTTTAATGTTGCTTTTACTGTTAGATAGCTCTCTTAATGTATTATTGTTATTGTGTTAGAATCTTATGGAATTTGATAACATGTACATATTTTAGTTAAATGGTTAATACAGATTATGTTAGAAGGTTCTTAAGGTTACTTAGATTCGATTTCAACACTTAAATATTTGATGCAATATTTAACCATTACAACTACGGAAGAGTATGCGCAAGGGGTGCAAGCTTTATGCAATCCTTGCGTTAAACGAGAAGGGAGTAGCGGAAGGACTAGAATACCTTCCGGTGGTGAAGGAGTTTGCAGACGTATTTCCAGAGGAGCTACCTGGGATGCCACCGGAGAGGGAGTTGGAGTTTGCCAGAGACCTAAAACCGGGGACTGAACCGATAACAAGAATGCCTTATCGGATGTCGACCCCGGAGTTACAAGAGTTGAAAATGCAACTGAAGGAGTTGCTGGACCTGGGACTAATACGTCCTAGTGTGTCACCGTGTGGTGCACCTGTTATTTTCATACGAAAGAAGGACGGATCGTGGAGCCTTTGCATTGACTACCGTCAACTGAACAAGGTTACGATCAAGAATCAGTATTCATTGCCGAGAATTGATGATCTGTTCGATCAAATGAAGGGTCTGACAGTGTTCTCCAAGATTGATTTGCGATTAGGGTATCACCTGTTGCGGATCAAGGAGGATGACATCCCTAAGACCGCCTTTAAGACGAGGTTTGGACATTACAAGTTTACTGTTTTACCGTTTGGAATGACAAATGCCCCAGGGGTATTTATGAGTTTAATGAATGGGGTGTTCCGCGACTACTTGGACAAGTTCGTCCAAGTATTCATTGACGATATTTTGATTTACTCTCGGATGACGGAGGAGCATGACGAGCACTTGCGCTTGGTATTATAGTGTCTACGAGAGCACAAATTGTATGGGAAGTTGTCCAAATGCTCTTTTTACCAATCAAAGATTCACTACATAGGGCATGTCATCTCCGGCGAAGGCATCGCCTTGGATCCAGCCAAGGTCGAGGCTATTATGGAATGGCCTGGGCCTACGAATGTCCCGGAAGTGCGTAGCTTCATGGGTTTAGCAGGATACTATCGATGGTTCGTCGAAGGATTTTCGAAGATAGCAAATCCGATCAGAGATTTGCAGAAGAAGAACAAGAAGTTTGTTTGGACCGAGAAATGCGCAGAAGCATTTCGGAGGCTCAAGGAATTGTTGACAACCACACCGATACTAAAGGTCCTTGACATGGACGCGGACTTCTTGGTATGCATTGACGCATCCAAGGAAGGCTTAGGCGGAGTATTGATGCAAGATGGACGAGTAATCACATATATTTTGAGGAAACTGAGAAGGCACGAGGAGAACTACGCGACGCATGATTTTGAGTTATTAGCCATCGTATATGCCTTGAAGGTTTGGAGACACTACCTTGTTGGACGAAAATTTGAACTAAAGACTGACCATTGTGGACTACAACACATATTTACGCAAAGTGACCTAAACGCGTGACAACGACGTTGGTCGGAATTGCTTAGCGAGTACGACTTCGAGATTACTTACATAAAAGGAACGGTGAACCGAGTGGCAGATGCATTGAGTCAGAGACCACACATCTTTTCGGTGCTGCCTCTTCAGACGAATCTACGTGAAAGGATTCTAACTTTACAGTGTGACGATGATTGGTACAAAGAGGTTGAGGGTTTTATCGGACAAAACACAATGATGGTACCACGATTTGAGGGATTTTTATTTGATAGCGATGGTTTATTGAGGTTTAAAAATCAGATCTACGTACCGCCCAACGATGAGTTGAGGATGTTGATCCTAAGCGAGGCTCATAGAGTGGTATACATGGCTCATCTGGGAGTCACGAAGATGAGGGCAGACCTTAAACCCTTATTCTTCTGGAAGGGAATGAAGGAAGACATAGTCAACTATGTGGCCAGATGTCTAGAATGTCAGCAGGTAAAGGCTGAACATAGACACCCAGCAGGATTACTACAACCGCATGTTATTCCGGAATCGAAATGTGAGGTTATTTCGATGGATTTTATTGTTGGATTACCACTGATGGCAATGAGACATGACTCGATTTTTGTAGTAGTAGACACTCTGACGAAGAGTGCTCACTTTATCCCTGTGCGTACAACGTATCAGGCACCTGACATAGCTAGAGTTTTCCTCAGTAAGATTGTGAGGTTGCATGGCGTGCCTAAGAGGATTATATCCGATCGAGGATCGATGTTTACTGGACGATTTTGGACGAGTTTCCAAGAGGCCTTGGGAACCCAACTTAACTTTAGTACTGCGTATCACCGGGAGACTGACTGGCAGACCGAATGAACGAACCAGACCTTGGAGGACATGTTGCGCATGTACGTGATGGACCAACAAAAGTCTTGGGAGGAATTCTTGCCACTAGTAGAGTTCGCTTACAACAACAGTTACCAGAGCACCATTAAAATGGCGCCTTTCAAGTTCCTTTATGGGTGACCGTGTCGGACGCCCTTGAGTTGGGATCAACTTGAGGATAGGGTCCTGGTAGGACCAGAAGCGATCCAAGAAACGGAAGAGCAAATTCAAACCATAAGACAAATGATTAAAGAAGCGTAGGATCGACATAAGAGTTATGCCGATGCACACCGTGTCGACCGTAGTTACGAGGTCGACGATCGAGTCTTCTTGTGGGTTAAACTGCATAAGAGTTCGATCAAGTTTGGGAAGGGAGCTAAACTCTCTCCTAGGTTCGTGGGACCTTTCGAGATTGTGGAGAGAAAGGGGCCCGTGGCCTATCGACTAGCCTTGCCTGATTCCTTGAGGCGTATGCATGATGTTTTTCATGTATCTATTTTGAGACATTATATTAGTGATCCTACACATGTTATTGACATGAGTTCCTTGCAGGTATCGGACGAGGGAGCGCTCACGGCTGAGCCGGTATGCATCTTAGATCATCACGTTTGATAGCTACGACGTCGAAGGGTAGATCAGGTCAAGGTCCAGTGGAACAATTATAGTCCGCACTCGGCGACCTGGGAGGACGCATATGATATGCGCAAACAGTTTCCATTTTTGTTTGATAGATAGACATATGATACTGTGATGCACTTATTTCGGCATTTATACTGTGAAACTTCGGGACGAAGTTTAGACCAAGAGGGGGTGTATGTAACATCCCGCTCTAGTGCACTGAGCGAACTTATTCTTTGAGGACACTTGCTCGCAAGTGATCTGGATTATTATGCTATTAAAACTTTTGATTTTGATTATGAGGCGTTATGGGATGATGACATGCTCTTTTACCGCTTTGACATAGACAGATGCTATTGACTCGGTTTTACTAAGTGTGCAGGGTTTTTGACCTTGAGGATGAGGAGGCATCGATGGAACCCCTTGGACTCCGGATCGAGTCAGGGAGTGTGCCATTGGGGTTTGATTGTTTTACTATGATATTAGTGCATCTGATTAGATGATATGCTGTGGATATGTTCTGACATGATTTGTTGATGATGCAGGCTGACAATAGCTTGCCGACCAGACTCACATATGGAGTAAAGGGGTCACACATGACTACCAGAGAGGTTGAGGGAGAGGTGTGGACAACATCCCTGCCACAACCTACTAGCACTCCCGCCGTGACTCGAACTGTAGGTTAACGATTACCTAGTTCGAGAGGACCCACGATGCCGTGAGGGCAGACTGCGACAGTCGCTCACGATGATTCTAAGGGGCACGCAATAAGGCGGGGGACTTATTCCTTAGAGGCCCTTAGTCTCCCACAAGTTCACCTGGCGGAGTGTTGACTCTAGGGGTTATTGATGTCTACCAATCAGTCAGGAGGCGAGTGGCACCCTTGGAGCACGTAGTGCGTCCTGAAGGGCACGTCGCACAAAGGAACAAATGAGGCGAGTGGCACCCTTAGAGCACCTAGTGCGTCCTGAAGGGCACGTCGCGTTGATGATGATAGAGGATGAACCTAAATGGCCCTAAGACAAATAACAGGTTAAGAAATTTTAAAACAATTTCCCTAATTAAATGTCACCCAGTACAAAATCTAAGTTCTAAGTCTAAAATTTCACTAGGGCTAAATTTTGTCTACCTTAAAAAAAAAAAAAAAAAGATAAATTAAAAAAAGATAATAATATTTAAAAATAAAAACCACATAATTAATAATTATAACCTTAGTTAAAAGCTTGTAATAAAAGGGCGGAATAAGAAATTTAAGGTATTCACAAAAATACACACACACACATATATATATCTGTGGATTAAAATTTAAAAGAAATAGGGGGAATGAATGGTTTTATTTTTGGATAATTTTAAAATATTAATTTAAGGATAAAAAGGAGAAAATGGTGTTAAATTCCACAATTGCCATTTTGACCTCTAATAAAAAGGGGAAAGAGGGAAAATAAGAAAATAGGAAACTAGGGAAAGGAGGTAACATAAAAAGGAAAAAGGGGAACTTAAGGGAAAAAGCGGGAAGTCAACTTAGTAAGGAATCCACATTTAAGAGCTTTCTATTTTTAAACTGATTTAGCAATTTCATAATAGGGAAATCCTTTAAAACCTGTAAGGGAATCTAGGGACACCTAGGAGTGATTCTAGGAGTAACTCTAGGTGGGTGAGGGAAATAAAGATATTTACTTAAATAAATTAATTAATTAATGGAGGAATGTAGGGGATGAGGGACACTTGTACGGACATGAAATTTTAGGAAATTTATTTTTAAAACTTTAATTAAATGAGTTTTTAGGAAAGAAAGGAGGTTCAGAACTCTATAAAATAAAGGGAGGAGAAGGAAGAAGGGATCTTCTGTTTGCGTAACGTTACGCTGTAGAAATAGCGACTTGACTGATTCACTTGTGGGGAGTTGGGATACCCAGCTCGGAGAGGAGTGGTAGCTCAGCGTTGCGAGGCGAGCTGGGTGCTAGATGAAACCTTTGGATAGTGTGTGTGGCCCCTTTGCGGCTCGGGGGGCTAAGGGGGAAGAAGAGTACCCCTAGCGTTGGCTGGGAGGTACCGGTGTAGTCTCGACGGTCGGCGAGAGGGAGTTGCACGAAGCGCGCGGACGACACTCTGAGCAGGCGAACAGGAAACGGTACGCTTTTTTTTGGTTGAATGATAGAATGTTGTAGGAAGTATGATTTAGATCTGCATGTGTAATTGAGTAGGTAAACTGATTGTCTAGTTTCATGACTGAAAATTTCTATAGCCTAGCTAAATGATTGGTCGGTTTATTTCTGCGGCCTTCGTTTTTCGCCTGTCATGACCGCCCTGTGGTGTTTGACTGTGACCCATGCGATTGTTTGCCTTCGTCCCTAGCACACCAGTCCTCGCCTGAGCAGTCGGTCAGGAGCTTGATCTATGATCGTCGCCTTAGCATTTAAAGACCTATGGATCTCAATGCCCTGCTTTTCTGTGCGAGGATGGCGGAGCGAAGGACGGATTCATCCGTCTACCTCTGTCGTTGTCTTGGGCTGAAGGTTGCCGTGTGTCCCGATGCGTTTTTGTCTTATCTAACTCTGCCAAGTGATTACGAGCGAGGTGTGTCTTCATCCTCGGTTGTTTTTATCTCGATGCTATCTCATTTTACCCCGTGTGTCTATTCGGATGGATCAATTTTAACCCAGTGTGTCTTGGATGAAATTCTTGATTCGACATGGTATTTGTATCCTTGAAGCGCAACAACGACTCTGTTCCCGGTCTGCGTCCTTGTAAATTACTTGCTGGAAATAAAAAGGGAGGGGGTTTTAATATTCTGGTCAGTTGACTCAATTTTTGGCCTACGTTGGCTATGCCCCTTTTTATCTGGAAGCACACCCATTACTCTATGTTTATTGATGATTAGAAGTTGAGTTTTATTTACATCTTGGGTTGAGGCCTCGTCACAACAATATCAGTAAAGTAATGAGAATTGCGCATGCATACTTTTAATTGAGTCATTCATTTTTTCTACTGATAATTAACAATAGAGAAGCTTGAATGCATCTTGAATTGTAGAGAATCAAACTCAATTTATTTTTTATTTGAAAAAGAAAAAAAAAAGTTGTAATGATTCTGGTCTGCAAATTTTGTGGCCTGTGATTTGAGGTTTTTATTTTGCCAATCGACCCACAGTCCGTATGTGCGGGTTGGGCGGGTTTATCCTCATGCCCCTTGTGTTTTTTCTCAAGACATAGTCTGATCACCTCCGATGCGTCGTTGGGTACCTCGGGAGAAGAAAACATTTGAAACCGTGGCATCTGGGCGCGTTGAACCACTTGTTGACTGTGTTTTGGTATTTCTGTTGCGTTGGAATGCCCCGGTTGCTCCGATTGAGTCACTTCAACTATCTCACGACCTTTACTCCAACGACCAACCTAAATTATCACCTAACCACATGGATCGACACCTACTTCTATATGCGTCTATGGATGACGCCAACCCCTTCCTTTGCACTTGATGCGTTTTAATATTGCATGCACCTCTCACACCAGTTCTAGGTTGTAACTAATGTATCCCACCCACTAAAATAAACACGACTGTTACTATCGTTGACCACGAAGTTCGTCGGAGGAGTGCTCTCTGTGATCTCCAAGCTATTTTGATTCTCTGCAGGCGATTTGCCCAGAATTTCGACCACAATTGACTAACACGAGTTCTCTCGTGGTTTTGTTTTTAATTTCACCACCGATTTACCAGAATTAACGCCCTTGATGTTGCCTTAAGACATCTTTCTGAGCGTGCAGATTCTACCCACGGTTTTAGCCTTCCAAATCATCTAGCCTCTTGCAGTAATTGACTGCGAATGCCTTTAACCTGTGACTGTGTTTTGTGCTTGAATGCTGGACTGTGTTGGGTGGTTGAGCGTTGCGGTGGAATGGGTGATATCGCCTCAAGTACAGTCCAAGTCTTATTCCTGGAAGGCACTGTAGTGGTGACGGCAATATTCTCGGTTGCACCCTTGGTTAAAAATTTCCTTATATCTCTCCTCATGGGTACCTTGCGGACAACAACTGTATGAGTTGACAAGTTGGTTTTAATGTTTCTTTTACTGTTAGATAGCTCTCTTAATGTATTATTGTTATTGTGTTAGAATCTTATGGAATTTGATAGCATGTACATATTTTAGTTAAATGGTTAATACATATTATGTTAGAAGGTTCTTAAGGTTAGTTAGATTCGATTTCAACACTTAAATATTTGATGCAATATCATTTAATGCTTAGATTTATGTTACCAATACTACAACCTCAACAACAATCTACCTTGTCCTAGTTAGTGTCTAATTACAACAGTCAATCTAACGTTCATAACAACAAGCTATGTGTTTTAGTTAGCGTTAATAATAA
>ML853960.1:4193-17952 GCA_009831015.1 Picea engelmannii
ACCCTTTTGTGTGCTAGGTCTATGGTGTGGGAGGTCTTTCTCTTGAGAATATAGCAAAGGATTGGCTGGGTTTTCTTCCCTTGTTGAGAAGGGTTTCCCAGGATATTTCTTGTGTTCTTGTGCATGGTATTTCTTCTTGTGATATTGGTTATTGCAACAATTGTTAATGGTGTAGCTTCATTTGTCTATGGTTCAAGTAAATGCTAAAAGTGAATTAAACCTCATGCTTGAGCCTAGCATAGTGAAAATTCAATAGGCTCATGACGAGACCCCCTTTCTCTCAGCCATGCAACTGAGAGTCACTGCCCTGGTTTGGTGACCAGATAATGGCAATGTCATACCACTAGATATCCATGGATGTGATAGGTTGGCTCATGATGAGACTTCCTATCCTTCGACTACCCTTTTAATCATTTTATTATTATATTGTGGGTCCCCTTTATTCAAAGATAAGCGTTTTATTGCTTTTTTGGGTGATCCTTGGGCAAAGCATCTAGTAGGTTTATATATGGCTTTTATCTTTTACCCAACACCAACCCCTCTGGGACTTTACCCCTTCTTCCCATAGAATGAGGGACAACCCCTTCTTGGGTCAATACACCCTAAAATCCCAAGAGATAAGGAAATGGAGGGGAATAATGATGGAAAATGGTAAGTATGGTCGGGAACGGTACGATGGCTCATTAAGGGATTTCCCAGTAGCAAACCCATTCCCAAAGAAGACCACTTACTAGGGCACAATGTTAACCACCAAGGTGAAGTAGGGAAAAAGGCATAATGTCCAAGCACATATCATGAAATCTAGAGCAATGTAAGATACAACATAATCAAATGGCTTAGGTATTGAAATGATGCTCACCGTAATACTGACTTGTACCTCATGGAGCAAGGCCCATTGCCTTCCGGAAGCCAACTGGTGTGGTGGATGCCATCTATAAACCTGTGACCATCTGTGGTGGTGAGTGGGTTTTCCATCTGTGCAAAGGGTATTGCCGGTCATGTAGTCTCTCGGCACTCCATATCTGCAACCTGAGGGCCTTGAGACATCATCTCCTTAGTGTGTAACGTCCTCTGGAAAGTACATAACTTCTTGGGTATCATCATAAAATCATCCTCCAAAGGACCATGTCAAGGTGCATCATGATCAAACAAAGTCCATAGAATCAGGTAAAACCAACAACCACAAGACACAAGAGCCATTAGAATCATACAAAGTAAGCCACCACTTAATACAAAATCCGCGTAAGCAATTCACATTAGGTATGTTCTTTAAACTTCACATTAGCCCAAGAATTTATACAATTTGACAAGTTTAAGAATTTATACAATTTATCAAAAGATCCTATTAGGTGTGCCAATACCCAGGTAGAGAGATAGTGCCCAAAACCCATCAAAGTGTAAGTATAGTGAATGAAGTGGTATGGGGTTTACTTCATGGTGACAGAGTCATTGGCATGCAAGTTACCGCGCTTTGTCCATCTCCATGAGCGCCTTTTTAGAGGGAGCGCTTGTTGCTTGAGAGACCCTTTCCTCGGCAGCGTGTGTATTCCAAACCCCTTTCTCTCCTTTTGATATTATTTTATTTCTTTTGCAAGTCCCCTTTTTAGGTTTCAACTATTCATTATTTTTCTTATTGGGATTAAGTTCTTTTAATTAATATGCATTTAGTGCATTAGGACTTCAACCCATGATCCTCACCTAAATGCCTAATGCATTAAATGTGACACTTTATATGAAACGATGACTAGTGTACCTCAAGTGTGTTGGACCACCATCATTAGATGAACCATGCTGATCAAGTGCAATGAGTTGAGCTGGACAAGGGGGGAGGCATCTGAGGGAATGTTGTCTATGGAGAATGCTGATCACCATCATCATCGTGATCACTGTCTTCATTGCGGGCCATGAGACATGATCTTCTAGTTACCCCTAGGTGAGAGGGGGTAATAGGTGTTATGCAACTTTCAACCACAAAAGAATTCTTTAATGTTGTTTTTTATACACATTTTCATCAAAATTTGACAGTGGCAGGGATAGGACATTGATGATTGAACCCATACATTGCAAGACTGTGTTCTAATGAATATAACAGAAATTACGAAGTTGAATTCTGTGTGATAATCAGGGCCTTGGAGTGGATGGAAATCAGCCCTTAAATGAAGCAAAAAATAGGAAGGTTGGGGTAATGATTCGTAGGCAAAAGTCAACACTTAGTGGATTCAGAACTGAAAGGTTTTTTACTCGTCCAAATGATGATATAACCCTAGCTGCAATAAGGGTTAAAGAATTCGGTGCTTTTTTATCAGCCAACGAGGGAACAATAATTCAACTTATGAGGTTATTGAGACTGATTGGATCAAGACTGAAATGAATGGAATCAACCCAGTGCAAAAGACAGCAAACATCAAATTTGTTACAAAGGTTCCTATGTGTCTGCTGGTTCCTTTTCATTTTGGTTTAATAGAGATCGATTAGGAAAGGGAATGTTTGGTACGAGGTGACATTTCTACGGATGAACTTGTAACTTGTGTCAACCCATAGACAAGATATTGCTGCTCCAGATTTCTGTGGTGCCCTCAAAATCTGGCAGTAAATAAAATCTCAAGCAGAGCTAGTGTTCATTAAATTGTGGAAACGCCATGTATTTAAGGTCAGTCGTTTGGACAAATTATGGCTTCATTAACACAATCTGGTTGTTAGTGTTGGAGTAAATGATACACTAAACTTCAAATCTCAGAGAATTCCCTTCAGACTTTGACAGTATTAAACAGAATTGAATCCATGATGGGTATGCCAATGTCTTGAAGAACTTTAAAACTGTTGAAGTAATTCTGAAATGTCAATAAGAACAGATATGCAACCCAGAAATCAAGATGGAAAATGATGCCCTGGAACTACTCTGAAGCAACCATTGAAGATTCTGCAATTTTAACAGGTGTATTCAGCGTGTCATACAGTGAAACAAGTGAGAAGAATGCTTACGCCCTGGGGTGTTTGAAAGCTATTTTGGCTGATCTTTGAAGGTTATATACAACCCAGAAATCAAGATGGAAAATGATGCCTTGGAACTACTCTCAAGCAACCATTGAAGATTCTACAATTTTAACAGGTGTATTCAGCGTATCATACAGTGAAACAAGTGAGAAGAATTCTTATGCCCTGGGGTGTTTGAAAGATATTTTGGCTGATCTTTGAAGGTTAATTCCAAGGCTAATTAACCCAGAATTTAAATAACAAACTGCTGCCCTGATATGGTCCCTGGATCATAGCCAACTTTCCGCAAAATTTTCAAAGTTTGTACAAGGTTTTGAGCAGCAAGATAAATGAGTGGATTGTGGTAACGCCCTAGGATGAACTCAGGTTGCTTGGGCAGCTTTAAGATAATCTGTACGGTGGAAAGATAACCCAGGTCACGGATTTGACAAATTTCTTATGCAAACAACGCTGTAACATTGCTCCCTTTTCAGAACACTGTTTGATTTAAAGACAGTGAGCAGATCGGCCTCAAGAAAGATGATAAAGCTGTAGATCGGACCTGCTAATGAGATTTAAACCTCTTGCGTTTGATGAAAGATGAACCAGAAAACAATCAAACCCATATATTGCTGGCTATAGGTGGAAAAATTGGAAAAATCGTCCAAGAAATAATCTGAGAAGGATTTAACAGTTACGCTAAAAATAAATAAAAATTTGATGGGTGAAGTTTTGGTATAGGTTTGACTGAAAAATAGGGGAAAGGAGGGCATACTGTTGGGCTATGGGGTCACTCAAATCCTGTATATATAATGACTGAGAATGTTGGTGTTTTTCCTCACCAAGGGCTGGGCACGAAAAGCACCAAGCTAGGGCGACTAGGGTCTAGGCAAAGAGGATTGAATCATAAGATGCAAAACAACCTTTCAATTGCTAGTATCCAGAAATAAATTTGAAATAATAAGAGAAAATCGCAAAATATTTTTCCTAAATATGTCTTAAGCATAGAATTTTTAGAAAAAGTGAGGAGCTAGAGTTACCTCCTACCTCCTTAGCTTGTTCCCTTAGCATGCAACAATCTCCACATCAACACTAGACATCCAATCTATCCCTTCAATGAAGCAGAAACACCAATAGAAATGATAAACAATAGCTTATAGCAAGGTATCCTTTCCTTATTCTCTCCATGAAGTACAAAATGAAAAGTGCATCCTCTTATAAGTGAAGAGGAGTCTCAAAACAGCTTTACAAAACCACATGCTAGCTCAATACCATGAGCCAAAAACCACTTACTCTAACAAAACCATGAGCAAGGTAAATAATAAAATAATACATCAGTAATTTGCTCATATAATATAATCTTCCATTTAGAAAGGGTCAAATACATCACCATGAAAACTCTCAAGAGGTGTGCCCCTTCTATAGGGGGTCAAATGGTGGTAAAAATCAGTCCAACGTCTACCTCAAGTGAATCTCCAAGGTACAAGTGGCATATGGATGAGCCATCCCATCAAAGTGGAGATAAGTGACTTGTGTAAGCTCCAAGAGGAAGCAGTCCGTGAGAAAATGTTCAATAATGTTCCAAAGTACAACTCCCACTCATAATGATGAGTCTAAAACCACCTAGTAGGTCGTTAATTTGTAGCACAGTGCACCTAGTGACAATTTCTTAGCAAAACATAACAAAATTGATTAATTTTAATATTTGCCTAAGTTTTACCAAGGGGAACATTATTAACCATTATACATGAATCAATTTCTAAGAAAAACCCATATTTCTTCAGTTTTTAGGTCAAAGATAAACAATTAATGTGTATTAGTGATGAAAGGGAAGGAGGATGATTCCATGTGATGACCCTCAAAGTCTTAGACATGCATAGGTCATATTTTTTAATTTTGTATTCTTCTAGCTTCATTTTGGGTAGGCATTTTTGTAATAGCCTTCTAGAGGTAACTTATTATTGAGTTAACTTCCTCGACCTGTTTTTTTACTACCCCTTTAGCCTTTTTCTTCAGATGTTCACTTTATTGAACAAATCCCTATTCTTTAGATATTATTTAGACAACCAGGGACTAGAGGCATTGGCCTTTTAGTGAGGGACATTGCTCATTTTGTTTTTGGCTTTTCCAACTTTTTTCTCTTCACCTCTTAGCCTTTGTGGCTTTATTAGATTCAAGTTTTTGACTTTGACCTTTGAGAAATCATACATGATGAGATGCAATTATTTTTATGTGGATGGAGATGAATGATACTAGGGAGATTGAAAGTGATTATCATGGTTAGGATATGTATGGAACTACCTAGTCTAAACATCCAGTAGTACAAGTTGTCCCAAGAAAAGACACACTTCTAATAGAAAACATGTTCCCCAAGGTAGTACGACTCAAGCAATAAAATAATGTACGTTATGAAATGCTAATCAATAATCATTAGGTGTTTACAACTTCACAACATGCCAAAAGGTTATATCATCATGTCCGAGTGAGCGTTAATACATGGAATGTCAATGAAGTAAACTGGACCATCAAAGTGTATCTAACATCTGAAGATATGGTTTGAACTGAGCTACATCATGGCTGAGCTAGCACAATCATGTCTCAATGGAGAAAAACGAAGATCTCACATAACAGATGCTAGTTTAAGCCCATTAAAGCATAGGATTACATCTGTGTTTCAATATTTCTTTACTTGCAAGCTCTTGTCCTTTAGGCATTTATCTTTCAATTTGCAAACACAAATGGGCATTTTAATGGTGTAAAAGCAATCTTTCTTTTCAGCATTTCCTTCAAGTTCTATATGTGATTTACATGCAATAATCTAGTGATCTAGAACACATTTTGTGTTGTTTTGAAGTTTCAGTTTTGGCCCTTTTGGGGCAAGTAAAAGTCATTTGAACACACCCAAACACTTAAAAATACTTAGTCCATAGGCCTAATAACATTTTAGACTTAATAGGAAACCATAACTCACCATCTTCGCCATTTAAAATGGGGTTTGAGGAAGGTAACGGAAGGTGCTAGGCCGGGAACGGTCTCACAGCGCGCGACGTCATTTCCGGGAGTACTCGGATCTTAGGGTTGGCCTGTGAAGCTAGGGTAGGCCTTGTTGTCTCACTTCTTGAGCATCCAATTGTCTCACTTCTTGAGCATCCAACAACCACTTGGTAATTGGGGGAGGAGAGTTTTGGGTTGACACTTAGCTAGGAGTCACTCATCACTTAATAATCTTTAATCAACTCCTTAATCCACTACAGCATTGGGCATCTTCATTATTGGTATATCTTTGATGGTTGGCATTTAATTAACACTTGCAAGCACTCTTTCACATTCACATTTACATGCAAGTTTAACTTATCATTTGTGGATTAATCATCTAAGTGGTCATAGTTGTGTTTTGGAACACTTTTTCTTTAAAAGCATCTTTCATTTAATTGGTGTTCATTTTATGGTGTGATCTATCAAGAAGTTGCACATCCACTTGGAGACACTCTCTTGATTGAGTCCTAAGTGAATTGTATCTTTAATGCCATTGATAAGCAGTCCAATAGAGTAAGTGCTTGTGAGCATGCTTGGCTTGATGTGTTGATGGTCATCTTGTTTTGAATCTCTTTAATTCCTCCACATACAAGCACATGGTTAGTTAATCTCTTTGTATTCTTTGTATCTAACGTTGGGTATAATCTTGTGGTGGTTTTAGAATATTCATTGTTGTAGCTATTGTATCTTGTTCATAATTGTATCATCTATTCATCTTGTATCTAATTGTGGATTTGTATCTATCATTTTACTTTTTAGTTGTAAGTATTTATAATCTTTGTAATATTGTGTAATCATTGTAATCAACCTCCCTCAAACTTTAGTTGACCCCTTGCCCAATCTTAGGCACTAGTCTTAGTTATCCTAGGAAAAGTCTTGTTTCTCATCCTATATTGTTGCACATTGCATTGTTGCCTTTGCATCATAGGCTAGATTTTCCCCCAACCTTAAACTAATTAAAACCAACTCCTAGAACATAACGTTAATCTCATCTAAAAACTAGGGTCTACCCCGCTTGGCTTCCCTAGGAGTAAGCCTAGATGGAAGAGGTTCAAGTCAAAGTGACAACGTGGGCTTTGAACCTAGGCATTGTGCCTCTAAGGACACACTAAGTGAGCAGGACTTAGATCACGTTTACAAGTGTGTATAAGGATGGCAACAGTGTCTATTGGCACAACAAGGGCGACCTCACAAGCTTATAATATAATTAATATTAACCAGATTAATTATCTTTTACATTTATTACTAATCACATTAAGGTGGGGTCGACCTGTACCCTTTACATTACAATTAGGGTTACAGGCAGGTCTGACTCTTGAACACTATATCAAGGGATCTGATACACCCACTAGTGCTCATCCACTAGGGGCACATCTTTAGGGATGTCCATATCTTTGGCTCACTGCATTACATAGAAGAACCAGATCTTCACACGTTCACCTGTGCTCGTCCACAAGCACGTCCACTCTACAGATCTTCTATCCCATTGCCTCACAGAGGAGAATCATCTAGAGTTTTTCGTCAACTCTGCTGCTTAGAGGAGGCTAATACATCATCTTCATTTATTTTCACATGACGATGCACCCAATACTTTGGGATTTCACACATTCACCTTGTGCTCAACCACATGCACGTCTAACTCAACAGATCGCCTTTCCCACTGGATAATCATCTGGAGTTCTTCTCAACTCTATGAATGGAGGAGGTCATCTCTACGTTCCAGCTCTGTCTCAGGTAGGAACCACATACCCTTCTTAGAGGATTTCTCTCAGGTTTGTAAGCTAGAGAAATACTCACATAGATGCAATGATCCACATCTCACAAGTTTGTAAGCTGGAGAATATCTCACATAGCTGCAATCATCAACACTCCCTCTCATCTAGGGAGGCATTCTTCATCATGCCAAGTCTCACACGAATGTACTTTGAATTTTGTCTTGGCTGGAGTCATCAATACTCCCTCTCAACTAGGAAGGCATTCTTCACCAGGTTGGTTTGTAATCTGCTCAAGTGTAGGAAGGTATTGTATGTGTATGATTTGTCCTCTGCATCATATCTCTGATACAAAGATATTTTATCTCATCGTGTTTCGATCCATTAGGAAACACTGGGTTTGTAATGTTCCCAAGCCAATTTTTCGCTTGGAAACACTAACTAACCCTGATTTGATTGTTTACTGTTGTGTATGCAGGTTGGCCATGAACATTTCGGCCTTAGGGTTTATTCAGTTATTCAACCATAATTTATACAAGAAGCGTTTCAACATATGAAGATCTTCAACAATACACAAGATAGGCGCCACAAACAAGATCTGAACTTTATTATAAGAAAGAAAGCACCTGATACAAATAGAGAAGTAGATCTGGAATAGCTTCAGATGGCTTAAAGACAATAGTATGAGGTGCATACAAAATGCTCTCGGAGATACAAAGTAAGCCTCCCAAAGGCTGCAATAGAAGATGAATGCTCCAATACAAAAACTAGGGTTTAGCCTAACCCTCAAGCTGTCGGTACAGCCTCCTGAAGACAATGGAGACCAAGGGTTCGACCCTCCTGAAGATGACGACCCCCAAATGCTGCTAAATTCCTCCCAGTGATAGATCAGGGCAATGATAGCCTCCTCCTGAAGTATGGAGCCCAAACACTGAAGCCTCCTCCTTAAATTGCAAAAACCCCAAACTGGTACGGCCCTCCTGAAACCCTGAATATGGCCAATAATTTGGCCTAGCTGAACAAGGGCTCTGAATCCACTGAAACTCTTTAGGATGATAGATCGGGCAGTCACAAACCCTTGAGAGAAGTTTCAAGGTCATATCTGGGCTATAGCCTCCTCGATCTGAAAATCATTGAATCACCAAATCGTCCTCTATCTCCCAAAACCGTCCCAACCTGCAAACAATGATAAGAACGTGATAACTCCTCAAAGAAGCCTCCAAACTGATGAGCAAGGGCTTGCAAGAAAAACCCTAATGCTGAAATCTTCCGAAGCTTCCTCAATAGGCTGGATCGAACTCTTCTTCAACAAATGGTGCGCCCCTGCTGGAAAACCCTAATTGGTACGACCCTGGTGATCTTCCTGAATAGATGATGGATGTAGAATGGTGTGGGTGGAGTATTTCATCCCCAAGACCAAGCTTGGAACAAGGTGAGTGGAATCTTTCACCACTGAGTTGTTCTATAGGGTTTGTAATATCAAAACCCTCAAAACTGTATGCTCAAGAGCATCAACAAGCAAATACCAAATATCCAATATGAAATGAGAGGTGCGCCCTAGCCTTCTCTTTATACTTCTTTTCTATTCCCCTGTTGAGTTAATTTAATCCCTAGGGTCAACTCCTAACTCAACCTCCAACGCTCTATTCCTTCATTGAGTTTCTTTATTAACCTTTTTTATGTTTTCTTTAAGTCAACTTTAAAATATAACATTAGTTTGGTTGACCTTTCCCCTCTGTGTGAGACTATGGCCTAGTGGGGATGCCTAGACCACTAAGTCTTCCCCAAACCTCTTCATCAAGAGGTGGGGGACATTACAGTCTCCCCTGCTAGAAATTGCTTGTCCTCAAGCAATTCCAAACCTGTCTCACGTACCACCTGTTCATTTTCCCACGTGGCATCCTCAATGGGTAAATCCTTCCATCTGATCAAGTACTCTTTGATGCTTCTCTTCCTGAGCCTCTTCTCCCAAACCTCCAGTATCTCCTCCGGAATCAAAACAAGTTGCCCCTCTTCATCCAAGGGAGGCAACACCTCAATGGGTGTGATGTGTTGGTTGATGGCCCTCTTCAGGCAAGACACATGGAAGACATTGTGTATCCTGTTGCCTTATGGAAGCTCCAGCTCATAAGCTACGACCCCTACCTTCCTGCTGATCCTGTAGGGTCCAAAGAAACGTGGTTATAACTTCTCTGCTCCGCTCCTTTTTATAGAAGTCTGCCTGTATGGTTGGAGCCTTAGATAGACTAAGTCACCAACCTCAAAGGTACGCTCAACTTTGTGCTTGTCTGCTTGGACCTTCTGTTGGTTTTGTTCTCTCTTTAAGTGATCCTTCAGCTCTCTGAGGATGTCCTGACTCTGCTGCACCCAATCCTGTACCATCGGAGCCCTGCTGTCACCAAAAGAAATCTCCACGAAAGAGAGTGGATCATAGTTGTATAATGCCCTGAATGGGGTCATGCCTATGGACATGTGATGGGTGGTGTTGTAGCAGTATTCCCCCAAGTGTAACCACCTGACCCACGCTTTCTATTTCCCTGCCACGTAATTCCTAAGATAGCCTTCCACCCATTTGTTGACTATTTCGGTCTGTCCATCCGTCTGAGGATGATAGATGGTACTAGGGGTCAAGGCCGTACCAACTAGTCTGAACAGTTCCTGCCAGAATTTACTCATGAATCTGCTATCCCTATCACTGACAATGGTTTTGGGTAGGCCGTGCAGTATGAAAATCTCCTTGAAAAATAATTCGGCCACCTGTGTTGCACTGAAGTCTGTAGCTATGGAGAAGAAGTGCGCAAACCTTGTCAACCTTTCCACCACTATGAAAATGCAGTCTTTCCCCTGCGCCTTTGGCAACCCTGTGATGAAATCCATGGATATGCTTTCCCACTTATGCTCCGGAATGGGTAGGGGTTGCAGTAGTCCCGTCGAGTGAGTGTGCTCATCCTTGTTCTCCTGGCATGTAGTACACTCCTTGACATGCCTCATTACATCCTCCTTGAGGCCCTTCCATGATAACCTCTCCCTCACCTGCTTGTATGTCTTACCAATCCCTTGATGCCCTGCCATTGGTGAGTCATGGCATGCCTGCAACACTTTGGCCTTGAAGGTCGATCCAGGAACCAAAAAGATTCGACCCTTGTAATAGATGAGGCCATCAACGATCCCGAAGTTATCATCTTGTACTTGTCCATCCATTAGCTGACAAGCGAACTGATCCTTTGCATACTCCATCACCAAGTGGTCCTTCCAATCAACAAACACATTGGTCATGGAATAAATGGATGGCCTCTTGGATAATGCATCAGCCACCACGTTGTTCTTTCCTTTGATAAATTCAATGTCAAAGTCATAGGCCTGTATTCTTCTTACCCATTTATGTTGTCTTTCGTTTAAGTCCTTCTGCTCCAACAAGTACTTAAGACTGTTATGATCTGATTTTACCACAAACCGTGCACCTACCAGGTATTGCCTTAATTTGGCCAGAGCGTGCATGATGGCCAGCATCTCTTTGTGTGGTGATGACTGTGCCTGTATGGTGTGGTGATGACTGGTTTGGCTCCTGCCTCCAACTCAATGATGTGCTCAAACCCCCTATCTGGTGGCACCCCTGGTGGAATAGATCCAGACTCCAAACACCTTGCTGTGTTTGTCAATGATTTCTTGGATTTCTGGTGTGTAGTGAACCTTGCCCTGCTCATCCACACGTGCCGAAATTCTGCATTTAGCTGCATAAACTATCTCTTATCTCCTGAAGATGGCCTCCATCCTCTTGGCCGTAACTACCTTGGCTGAGTTTCCTGTCATGCCTCAGAGCACTACCTTTCGTCCACCCTCCTCTGTGAAAGACATCTTCATGGTCTTGTAGTTGGTGATGATAGGCCCCAATGTGCTGAGCCATTGAACTCCAAGCATTATGTTAGTATCCGGAAGGTCCATCACATAGACGTCCTGTATCAGCTCATGCCTACCCAATGTAAGCTTCATACCTGGAATGTACCTGTCACAAGGCATAGTGCTTCCACCTACTACCTCCACCTTGAATCCTTCAAATTCAACCATGGGTATATGCCTCCTCTGCAACAATGCTGAGTCAATGAAGTTGTGAGAAGCTCCCCCATCAATCAACACTAATACCTTCTGCCCCTACAAGACTCCTCTCATACTGAAAGTGTTATATTTGGGAACTCCGTTGATAGATGCCAAGTTGGCTTTCTCCTCAGTCGTAATGTCATGTCCTTTGGTCTCCTCATATGTTGTCTCTGTGGTGTCTGCCTCTATGTTCTACATCTGGTCAAAATCCTCCTCTTTCTCATTGTCTAAAGTTACTTCTATGTAGTGCACTTGACCACGGCCCATGCATTTGTGTGATGGGTTCCATGGTTCTTTGCAAGTGAAGCAAAGTTGCTTCCTCCTCAATTCCCTTCTGGTGTTTTCATCCACTTTGCCACGCCCCCTGTCAAACCCCCTTGGGTCACGTCCTCCTTGGTTCGTTGGAGGTCTCTGATCTCTCCCTCCTATGTTAAGAGGTGGTCTAGGAACAAATTTCGGCTTGGCAGTTGGCTCTAGGTCCCTCATCCTCCAAATGGCATCCTGTAGGTGGGTAGGCTTAAAAGCCTTTACCCAACCCTTTAGTGAAGAGCATCATGAGTTTGGTCGGTGATATATCCTGCACCATGACTGCTAGCCTCTAGAATTCTTCAATGTATACCTTTGTTGCTCCTGTTTTCTTGAGCTGTGTGAGTTCCTGGAAGTGCAGCTCAGGATCCCCCTGATCAAATTTGTTAATGAGTCTCTGGGTGAACTCTGTGTAGGTTACTATCTGATTGTGTCCTAGTGTGGTGAGTCCATGATACCACCAATCATGAGTTTTGCCATCCAAGTACATAGTGGCAAATTTGATGGCTTCCATCTCCCTCATGGGATTAAGCTGCAGATAAGCGTCCAACTTCTGTACCCATGCCTGCACTGTCATCTTGGTCGTACCATCAAAGTATGGGATTTCCATCTTCCCTGCTCTTCGTTCAAACTCATAATTGCTCATGTGGTTCGACCTAGGTTTGTTTCTGAACTTGAGTTGGCAGTATTGATCCAAGGACATCTGCCTCTGAATCAACATATCCAAATCATGGTACTCCCTAGTACATTGTGCCATCTTCTCAACAAAGTCATCCACCTGGTCATGTTGTACCTGTTCATCTGTGAATGTGGGCAAATACGGTCTAGGTGTATCCCTGCTACCCATTTGTCCATGTGACGTACCCCCTCCATGGCTTCCCTCGGACCTGGGAGCCTTTTTTGGATTATACCTGTTTCCACCATGGGATCCACCCACCTCTCTGCTTCCATAAGTCTCAAGGTCTTTCCCCCGACGAGTCATCTGCATCAATAGCTCAGTTACCCAAGTCTGGTTCTCATCAATATTCCTCAGATTCCCATCTACCTTCTTCAAGGTCTCAATGATTTCGGTTTGTCCCTTCTGGTTTGTCTCCTGGTTTTCCTGTAAGTGATGGACTGGGGTGCTTTCTGTAAGGTTTAGGGTTTTATGGAATTCATGTGCCAAGTAAGCCAAGCCCTGTGGCCTATTTGATTTGGAGATGAGAGCAACCGCGATTCTATGTGATAATCAAAGCTGTATTAAAATGACAGAGAATCATGTGTTCCACGACAAGTCGAAGCACATAGAGATCCGTTATCATTTCATCCGCGACATGGTACAGAGAGGAGCCTTGAAGCTCCAGTACACTAGCACGGATGAACAGGTTGTTGATGTGATGACTAAGCCTCTATCTCGTGTAAAGTTTGAACACTTTTGAGATAAGCTTGGTATTGTCCGAAAGGACCTTCCCTGAAAGGGGGAGTAGATGTGATTCCTTGCTTCTGACCTCGCTATTAGACGTAAAGCAAGATGAGTTATGCTTCTGACCCAGTTGTTAGACGTAAAGCATAACGCCGTTGATTCCTTGCTTCTGACCTAGTTGTTAGACGTAAAGCAAGATGAGTCATGCTTCTGACCTCGTTGTTAGACGTAAAGC
>WSFP011383117.1:0-29254 GCA_009831015.1 Picea engelmannii
TAGAAGTGGACCCAACCCTAAAATAAGGAAAGTGGGCCAAGTGACCTAGAAGATGTTTTTAAGGAAGCTACTTGGAGAGTATAAATAAGAGGAAAGGCTCTCTCATTTGAATCACACTTGAGAATATTGAATATCTATATGTGCCTAAGGTAACCAAGGATATATAAACCAGAATTCTGAGTGAAGGTGAAGAAAAGAAGGCCGAAATGCAAGGAAGGATAAATTCTTTTGATGGTGCTTTCTAAGGTATGTTATTTACAGGTCATCTCACCATTTTCGCTATAAAGTTTTTTTCTATAATCATTTAGACTGTGAAATTTCTATGCAAGTGAGAAAACATATCCAAGTATATGTGGTAAAAAATTAATCTTGTGGATCGTTGTATTTTGGGAGTTACACTCCGTGGAAAATAGGGTTTGTGGCCAGTCCTGAAACTAGTCAAAATCAGGTGTTTCGGATAAAAACGTCATAACGTCTTCATAACAGATCCCAATTCAGTGATACCAAATGTGTTGGTTAGGGTACAGTCTTTAGTATTCTTTGTAATAGTTTCAGATAAATTCATCAAATATTTTGTGCGGGGCACACTCTACAAGGTCGCTCTCTAGAATAAGCCAGAATTCAGCAAGGTATGCCATTTTTTCTATAGCTCCTTTTCTGAGAGGTTCCAAGTAGTGAAACATGGAGGAATTGCATAAAACACACGAAAGAAAATTGTGTATCACTTTCATATCTTTATACATTATAGGTTCAAATTTATGATTACTTCAAGTTAGGGTTGTTGACTAATCCAAAACTAGGCATGTGAGACTACATAAACGTTTGATGACAATGCTAGTCTCTTGTTTTTGAATTTAAGGAAGGTTTGAAGGAATGTGATCATATACACCAGATCTATTACAGAGCTACAAATCAGATTTGGATGATGAAATTGATGAGGGATTTTGGTTGTGGTACATGTTGAGTACATGGTTGAGACAAGTAGTTGATGAGTTGGCGCACATACATGAGGTGTATAGTTGATAATGTTGGTACATATTGATGAGTCATATTTGATGAGTAGTTGAAACATGATTGGTACATAATTGGTACATGGTTAGATGCACTTGTTTATGGTACAGGTTGATTACAGGTTGAGGTACAGGTTAATTCATGGTTGATGCATGGTTTAGATTTATTGGTACAGGTTTACAGTGGTATATCTCACAGTGATAGTGTGATAGTGGTTCCATCATTCTACTTCTACTTCAGGGTGGAAGGACGGGGCAAGGAAAGGTGGTTGTAGCCACCTTCCGATTGTAGCCAGAGAACATAGGGGGTTGTATCCTCCTTCTGGTTGTAGCCAGAGAATTGGGGAGTTGGAGCTTCCCTCAGGTTGTATCCTGAGAAACTAGGGGGTTGGAGCCTCCTTCCAGTTGTAGCTATAAAACAAAGAAATTTGGTGCTTCTAATGAATGCAATTCTTCAAGACATATAAGAGAAAGCATTATGTGGTTTTCTCCCAATTTGAGTTTCCACGTAAAACACTGGTGTACTGTGTATGTGTGTGATTGTTTATTTCTTACTGTTCATTATTGGATAATAATTCTACATTGATATAACATTTGAAGAAAAAGGATTATAATTACACTATTACTGATTCACCCCCCCTCTCAGTAATCCAGCAACAGTCACATCCAGGGCCTCCACGGTCGATCTCTCCACACAACAGAAGCAAGTGGATAAGGTCGTGGAATAATACTCAGATATCTTCTCCTCTCCTACTGAGGTACCTCTGTAGTGCCAGGTCATGCATCCCATCGATCTAACCCCAGGCGCACCATTACCCAATGGGATAGTCTACCACTGCTCTCTGTTAGAAAATGAGGAGATCAAGAGGCAGATCCAAGAACTACTCCACAAGGGTCACATTCGTCCCATCTCATCACCTTGTGGGAGCCCAATCATGATGGTGCAGAATAAATATGGGACCTGGTGACTTTGCATTGATTACGAGGCCCTGAATAAAATTACAGTTTGAAACTGGTACCCGATTCCCCGAATAGAAGACCTCCTTGATCAGTTCATGGGGGCCAAATACTTCAGTAAGATTGATCTGAAGTATGGATACCACTAGGTCCCAATAGAACATACAGATGTATGGAAGACCACCTTCAAGTCAAAATAAGGTCTTTTTGAATGGCAGGTCATGCACTTTGGTTTGACAAATGCTTCAACAAATTTTATGAGGATGATGGACTATATCCTATGAAATTTTACCAATAATTTTGTAGTGGTGTATTTGAATGACATCCTCATCTACAACAAGACTTGGGTGGAATACTTGCAACATATTTAACAGGTTCTGCACACCCTATGACAACACAAACTATATGAAAACTTAGAAAAATGCTCCTTCGGCATGGACATGGCCCATTACTTAGGCTACACCATTGATCGACATGGTGTGTATGTGGATCCAGCCAAGCTCCAGGTCATCTATGACTAGCCAGTCCCAACCACACTCACTAAACTTTGGAGCTTCTTGGGCCTTGCCAATTTCTATCACAGGTTCGTGTTGGGATTCTCTCATATCACATGGGCCCTTAGCCAAGTAACTAGGGGTGGCGGTTAGGAAACAATTGTGTGGGGCCTGTCCAAAAAACAAGCCTTCGATGAATTGAATAAGCATTTGTTCTCATCGTTAGTACTTTCATTACCATACCTGCAACATCCCTTTAAGATCGAGACATATCATCCCTTGAATAAGAGTTTGTGCTCATCCCCAGTACCCCATGGCATATCATAGTTAGACACTATCATATGTGTTCCATAAGTACCATACTTATGAAAAAGAAATGTACTCCATTGTGAAAGCTTTCCTCCAATGGAGACATTGTATTCTTGGGAAGGAGACAGTCATCGAAACTGATCACAAGCCACTACAGTTCATGTAGACCCAAGGAAAATTGCAGAATGACCACCATCAGAAGTGGTCCACATACTTACAGCAGTTCCACCTCAACATCAAGTATAAAACAGGAAGTACCAACCAAGTTTTTGATTTCCTCATCTGACCCCCAGTCGATACACTCACCACAGTGCTAGACTCTTGCAGCCACGAGACCTCCGGATGGCCCCACCTCGATGAGACAGACACTAACTTCTCCACCACCTACCAAATGTTGGCCGCCAACTCAGTGGTCACTAATTTCCATCTTCAAAATGGGTTATTGTGTCATCTAGTCCATCTCTGTGTTCCATCAAGCGAGCATGCAAAGATGACTTGGGAAGCTCACTACAATCGGGTGGCAGGACACTTTGGCTTTGAAAAGATAGATGTAGTGCTGTAGAAACATTTCTACTAGCCAAAAATTCGACAAGATGTCAACAAGTATATCAAGTCCTGCATTGTCTCCACTATTTCCAAACCAAACACTAAGAAACATGGCATGTACACCACTCTGCCTACTCCTGACAAGACATGGGAATCCATCTGAATGGACTATATGTCGGGCCTCCCATCCACCAAGAGGGGAAATGACTATGTTTTTGTGGTTGTTGATCGCTTTTCCAAAATGGCGATTCTAGCCGCCTATAAGAAGAACATCACAACAGAAGCCACTGCCAAGATCTTATTTGAACGAGTATGGGTACATTTTGGGGTCCCACAAACCATTATCTCAGACCATGGAAATTGGTTCCTCGGGACATTTTGGTCGAGCCTCTAGTCATTGTTGGATACCAAGCTCACCAAATCCACTTCCTTCCACCCCCATACAGATGGCCAAACTGAGGTCATCAATCGAATGATCGTACATATCCTATGCATGTACAATTCAAAACACCCCCGCACATGAGATGAGAGTCTTCCCTATGTCCAACATAGCTACAACTGAGCCCAACATAGCTCAGCTGACCACAACCCCTTTCAGGTGGGATTGGGATTCCAAGCATTGGGCCCCATGGATGTTGCACTGCCCCTGGTGACCACCTCGGTCAACTTGTCCCCTCCTCCACTAAAAGCTGACAAAGCCACCCAGGTCATTGAGAAGATCCACCACATCAGCCAACAGGTTCAAGATATTCTACATAAGTCTAATGCCAAGTATAAGTAGAGCCATGATCAACATCGGGTGCCACATACGTTTAAGGTGGGAGACAAATTTTGGTTGCACTTGCAGAAAGAATTCCTTACATGGCCCCATCAGAAGCTTCTCCCACTCCATTATGGTTTGTACACCATCATCAAGGTTGTTTGTGACAATGCCTTTGATCTCAACATTCCCCCTTTCCTTGGCCTGCACCTAGTCTTCAACGTGGCTCTCCTTCGGCTATATTTCCCACCATTATTGGACACCTCCAAGATAGCAGAGCAGTTGAAACCAAGAGAGATCAACCTTGACTGCATGCAAAAAGAATCCAGTGATCATATTGTGGACACACAGATCAAGGGCACTCGACAACAAAGGTTCTAGCTTTATCAAGTTGTCAAAGCAGGGCAACTCTTGCACCAAGGCAAGTGGATCACCCAAGGCCAAATTCAGCATACATTTCCTCATCTTATGGGGGAAATCAATGCAATGGATACCATTTCTTCCTAAGGAGGGAGGCTTTATCTAGGTGGATATTGGTGACCACCCACCTTTTCCAACTCTCTCAAAAACGTTTTCTAGAAATTTTGGCAATTTACTATTTCTAGCAGTTTTTCACTTTTGGGGCCATTTTGAGGGAATAAATGAAGGTTTTTCGGGAAAGAGTTCATCAAAATTATCCAAAGGCTCTCATTGATCTCCGTAAAATAATATCCTCGATGATATCTTTCCAACAGGATATCGTGTGCCTAAAATGAAGATCGTATGAAAACATTACGACCCCGGGAAGTTGATGTACTAACTTACCCAAACGAGGCCCACATGACTTTTGGCGCTTCATCTCATAGGGTTAGGTTTTTGGATGTCTAGGGTTTTTGACATTCCTTTTTATTGTAAAAATACTTTCAGATCCTCATTGTAATCATCTTCTGGTGAATGAGCACAATCGTCACATCTCTTCTCAGAGATAAGCTGCCACCATTCCAACAAGATTGTTTTCTGCTGCATTTTACAGTTTCATCTTATTTCCTTATTGAATAGAAAACTAATTTTATTGTATCTATGTTATTCTGTGTTAAGAATACTTTAATAATATGTATTCATTTCGTTAAGCTCATAAAATCCAGATCAGTGTTATCATAGCGTTCTTCTCCTTGTCGTCTTAATGCATGTCCCCAACGAGGTCAGAATACAAAGAATTGGGTCTTGATCTTGTTTCTCTTTAGGATAAAAGATCTTGCACACCCAAGAGACCTCTCATGGAAGGAGAAAATAAATATTATGGGACAAGGGATCCTTTCAAAATGTTTCTTGAGGAAGCTCTCATGCAATAGAGGAATGAGATGATGGATAGTTTCGCCCAAATCATTCGGCATCTACCAACATGAAATGCATCTTCCTCAAGTGGAGGTGTTACCCCCTTCAAGGTACAAATAAACTTTTATATTCCTATATTTGAAGGTCATATAGACGCAGATGTTGTAGACAAGTGGTTGAATCTACTAGAAGTGTATTTGTTTGTCCATAAATTTTTGAATAGAGAAAATATTAATTTTTCACTCATCAAAGTCGTTCCCCATGTCACATATTCGTGGGAAACTTTCTGTGAGAAAAAGGAAGCAGAGGAACCCTCATTGTTTATAGTCGCGACCACCTGGGAATCCTTCAAGGATGTTATTAAGGAACAATACTACCCTGTCAAAAGTTATCATGAATTCTATACCAAAAGGACCACACTACGGCAAGAAAGAGACCAAGCAATGCCCGATTTCATAAATATCTTCCATACCTTGCACACCAAGCTGGGTATCAAAGATTCAGAGAAAAATCTCATGCTCAAGTATCGCAGTGCTCTGAATAGCTACATCTTGAATGAAATGGAATTTCTATAGATTTCTTCCTTGGGTGTGACCTACCGATATGTTGTCAAAATCGAGAAGAAGCTCAAACAAAAGACGCAACAATTTGGGCCTCAGAACCCCTCACAGCAAAAGCCAGGAAGGGGCAGACCCAATCCACAGAACAAAGGACAGAGAAAAGATGGACAATATTAGGACAACTAGTCCAAGCCGTAAGCAAGGAAGGACAATGGAAAGACAAAGAAAGATACCAGGAAGTGGTGTGACTTCCACAAGATCCCTTGGCATAACACTGCTGACTTCCGCTCAAAGTAGTCGCTGGTGGCCGAAGTGAAAGACTCTCTATCAGATGTGGGTTCTGAATCTGAGTCAGAACTAGAAAGGGGAAGATGAATCATTGATGTGGAGCCCAGTGCCACAGTTGCTACGACCAAGCTCCATCATGGTGAACCAAATGAGCTAGAAGAAGGTGAGCACCTCTTCCATTCACAGATGTGGGTAAAACGCACCCCGCTACACTTCATCGTTGATAGTGGTAGCCAGAAGAACCTCATCTCAGTAGAGGTCATCAAGTGACTGTCCCTGCTGACAACGTCACACCCACAACCCTACACCATTGGATGGCTCTGCCAAGGAAGCGATATCTGCATCATTCAACAGTGTCGAATTTCATACAGTATCAATCCCTTCAAATACGAGGTATTGTGTGATGTTTCTCCTCTCGAATTTTGTAATGTTCTTTTGGGCAAACCTTGTTTATGGAAACTCCATGCTATATATGAATCTTGGCCTCATAGTGTTATTATTACTTTGAACAATAAATTGTACATGATACCCTAGGTAGTCCCTCCTAGTGCTATTTCCTTGATCTCTACCAAGCAATGCAGGAAGGTCATCTATCAGACTGGGAAATTTTTATTCTTTGGGATTTTCTCTTAGAGTGAGCAAAATATCGCAACCACATCCAGGGCCTCCGTGACTGATCTCTACACACAAAAGAATAAATGGGACAAGGTCATGGAAGCATACTCAAATATCTTCTCCTCTCCTACCAGGTTACCTTTTCACTGTCAGGTTAAGCATCCCATCGATCTAACCCCAGGTGCACCGCTACCTAATGGGCCAGTCTACCACTGCTCTCTGTTAGAAAATGAGGAGGTCAAGAGGTAGATCCAAGAAATTCTCCACAAGGGGAACATACGTCCCAACCCATCACCTTGTGGGATCTCAATCATGCAATTGAAGAAGAAAGACGGGACTTGGCGACTTTGCATTGATTACCGGGCCCTGAATAAAATTACAGTTCAAAACGATACCTGACTTCCTGAATCAAAGACCTCCTTGATCAACTCATGGGGGGGGAATAATTCAATAAGATTGATCCAAAGTCTGGCTACCACAAGGTCCCAATAGAACAGACAGATGTATGGAAGACTTCCTTCAAGTCAAAAGAATGTATTTTTTGAATGGTTGGTCATGCCCTTTGGTTTGAAAAATGCTCCAACAACTTTTATGAGGATGATCGACGATATCCTTTGACCTTTCACAAATAGTTTTGTAATGGTTTATCTCGATGACATCCTGATCTACAACAAGACTTGGGTAGAACACTTGTAGCATATTCAACAGGTTTTGCACACCGCGTGATAGCACAAACTATATGCAAACTTGGAAAAATGATCCTTCGACATGGACAAGTGTTACACATTATTTTCATCATCCCTATGACCATTAATGATGTAAACCTATCTATTTCCTTCAAAGGGTTCAGTGGCCCAAGTTCCTGAAGAAAGAAGGGAGAAGAACTTTTCTTGAGAGAAGAAGTTGCATTCTCCTTTGGAAAAACCCTATTAAAGAGGATGTTCGCAAGTTGCTATATAGGCAGGGTGTGAGAATGCTTGATTCTTGCAAGCTACACCATATTTGGGTTGCGAGAGGTTTGCAGTTTGCTCTATAAGAAGGGTGCGAGAATGCTCATACGTGGGAAAAACGAGCATCTTCTCGATGCTTCTAGAAGGAGAAACTTCCATGGTGAGGTGGAATCTGAATGGTTTTGATCTTACTCTCTTTCATGATTTAGTGGGATCATCTTAACCTCCTCACCTTATCCTCTTCAGCTTATAAAAGGAGAGGAGCTCTCATGGAAAAATTTAGTTTTTTTTGGCTTGGGATTGTTAGCTTGGTTAGAGTGGCTTTGAGATTTTCTTTGTCAAGATAGATTGTGAGTAGCTATCAGATCCATGGTTTCAGAATCCTTGGAGCAAGAAGTGTGTGGGGAACGAAGGACAATTGGAAGGGAACTTACGACATCAATGCCATGGTTGTAATCTCTCTTTCACATTTAATATGATACAGTAATATGATTCTTTCCTATAAATATTGTTGTGTTTTAGTGTATGATTCCTTGATCACATACATAGGTTTATATTGAGTTTATGTTATTACTATCACTTTGGTTGGTTGCATTCTTTTGCAGGTTCATCATTGTATGAGTGTTGGAGCGGAGCTAGGATGGCGATGGCGAGAGGGAGAGACATTTAAATGATATTTCACCTATCCCTCTTTAGTTAGTAAATTCAATATTTAAAACTTAAGGAAAGCGTCATGTTCTGGTGTGTTTTGTTCTAGATCTAGGTGGATCTAGGGAGATCAGTTAGTGTCCACAATTATCGATTTATCTAGTAAAAACAGGGTCCATTACTTAGAATACATCATTTATTGACATGGTTTTCATGTGATCCATATGGATATCGGTGGCCACCCACCTTTTTCAACTAGCTCAAAACAGTTTTCTGGCAATTTTGGTAATTTACTATTTTTAGTAGTTTTCACTTTTGGAGCCGTTTTGAGGCCCTAAATGATGTTTTTTTTTGGGAAACCAGGTTTTCAATATGTAATTTCCTTCAAATTTTCACCTAAAATGAATCTCCTCGATGATACCTTTCCAACCAGCTATCATACGCCTAAAACGGAGATCGTATGCGAAAGTTATGACCCCGGGAAGTTGATGTACTAACTTACCCAAACGAGGCTCACATGACTTTTGGCGCTTCATCTCCTAGGGTTAGGTTTTTGGATGTATAGGGTTTTTGAAATTTAAAATTTCCTTCATAGCCTCATTTTAATGATCTTCTTGTGAATAAGCGCAATCTTGACATCTCTTCTCAGAGATAAACCGCCACCATTCCAGCAAGCTTGTTTCCGCTACATTTTACAGTTTTCAACTTATTTCATTATTGAATAGAAAACCAATTTTATTGTATCTCTGTTATTTTGTGTTAAGCACTTGTTAATAATATGTATTCATTTTTTTCTTCTCATAAAATCTGTATCAGTGGTATCATAGAGGTCTGCTCCTTGTCGTCTTAATGCATGCCCCCAACGAGGTCGGAGTACAAAGAGTTGGGTCTCGAGCTTGTTTCTCTTGAGGAAAAAAGATCTCACATGCCCAAGCGACCTCTCATGGTAGGATAAAATAAATATGATGGGACAGGATATCCATTCAAAATGTTGATTGAGGAAGACCTCACAAAACAGAGGAACCAGATGATGGATAGTTTTTCTCAAATCCTTCGGCGACTACCAACAGGCGATGCATCTTCTTCGAACGGAGGTTCCGCCCCCTTCAAGGTACAAATAAACTTCGATATTCCTATATTTGAAGGTTATATAGACGCATATGTTGTAG
This sequence comes from Picea engelmannii, assembly GCA_009831015.1. Lineage (NCBI taxonomy): Eukaryota > Viridiplantae > Streptophyta > Pinopsida > Pinales > Pinaceae > Picea > Picea engelmannii. The sequence continues at coordinate 9,621 of WSFP011383117.1, forward strand.
ACAAGTGGTTGAATCTACTATAAGGGTATTTGTCTATCTATAACTTTTTGAATAGAGAAAAGATTACTTTTGCACTCCTCAAAGTCGTTCCCCATGTCAAAGATTGGTGGGAAACTTTTTGTGAGCAAAAGGAAATAGAGGAACCCTAATTATTTTCAGTCATAGCCACCTGGGAATCCTTCAGGGATGTTATTAAGGAACAATACTACCCTATCGGAAGTTATGGTGACCTTCATACCAAATGGACCACACTGCGGAAAGAAAGAGACCAAGCAGTGCCAGATTTCACAAATATCTTCCATACCTTGCACACCATGTTGGGTGTCAAATATTCGGAGTGACATTTTGTGCTCAAGTATCGCGGTACTCTGCATAGATACATCTAGAATGAAATGGAACTTCTGGACATCTCATCCTTGGGCGCAGCCTACAGATATGCCGTCAAAATTGAGAAGAATCTCAAACAAAAGATGCGGCTATTTGGGCCTAGGAAACCCTCACGATGAAATCCACGAAAAGGCGGCCCCAACCCATAGAACAAAGGACAGAGAAAACATGTATAGTATCAGGACAACCAGTCCAAGCCACAAGCAAATAATGACACTGAAAAGACAAAGAAAGATAACGTTAAGTGGTGTGAATTCCATAAGAGCCCTTGGCATAACAATGATGATTGTCGCTCAAAGCAGTCACTGGTGGCCGATGTGAAAGCCTTTGAATCAAATGTGGATTCTAACTCTGAGCTAGAACTAGAAAGGGGAAGATGGATCATTGACATGGAACCCAGTGCCATCATTGCTACCACCAAGCCCTAGCCTGGTGACCCAGATGAGCCAAAAGAAGGAGAGCGCCTCTTCCATTCATAGATGTGGGTAAAATGCACCCCACTGCACTTCATCGTTGATAGTGGTAGCCAGAAGAACCTCATCTTAGAAAAGGTCATCAAGCGGTTGGCCCTGCCAACAACGTTGTACCCACAACCCTACACCATTGGAAGGCTCCACCAAGGAAGCGATCTCTATGTCAGCCAACAGTGTCGACTGTCATATGACATAAATCCCTTCAAAGACAAGGTATTGTGTGATGTTTCTCCTCTCGAAGTTTGTGATGTTGTTTTGGGCCAATCTTATTTATGGAAATGTCATGTTTTATATGAGTGTAGGCCTCATAGTTTTATTATTAATTCGAACATGAAATTGTACAGGATACCCGAGGCAGTCCCACCTAGTTCTATTTCCTTGATCTCTGCTAAGAAATGCAAGAAGGTCATCTCTCAGATGGGAAAGTTTGTCTTCTTTGTGATTCTCTCTCAGAATACGTGAAAGATCACATCCACATCCAGGGTCTCTGCGGTCGACCTCTCCACATAGCAGAAGAAAGTAGATAAGGTCGTGGAATAATACTCAGATATCTCTCCTCACCTATAGGGGTACCTCTACATTGCTAGGTGAAGCACCCCATCGATCTGACCCAATCCACGCCGCTTCTCAATGGGCAGTCTATCACTGCTCTTTGTTAGAGAATGAGGAGATGAAGTGGGATATCCAAGAACTGCTCCACAAGGGGCACATTTGTCCCAATGCATCACCTTGTGGGAGCCCAGTCGTGCTAGTACAAAAGAAAGATGGAACTTGGTGACTCTGTATTGATTATCGAGCTCTGAATAAAATCACAGTCAGAAACTGGTACCCAATTCCCCGAATCGACGACCTCCTTGGTCAACTCACGGGGGTCAAATACTTCAGTAAGATTGATCTGAAGTCTGGCTACCACCAGATCCCAATAGAATAGACAGATGTATGGAATACCACCTTCAAGTCAAAAGAAGGCCTTTTTGAATGGTTGGTCATGCCCTTTGGTTTGAAAAATGCTCCAAACAATTTCATGAGGATGATGGACGATATCTTGTGACCATTCACCAATACTTTTGTAGTGGTGTATCTGGATGACATTCCAATTTACAACAAGACTTGGGCCGAACACTTGTAGCATATTCAGCAGGTTCTGCACACCCTGAGGCAACACAAGCTATATGCCAACTTGGAAAAAATATCCCTCGGCATGGATAGGGTCCATTACCTAGGATACATCATTCATCAATATGGTGTACATGTGGATCCATCCAAGATCCAAGTCATCTGTGACTGGCCAGCCCCAACCACACTCACTGATCTTTAGAGCTTCTTGAGCCTTGCCAATTTCTACTAGAGGTTCGTGTTGGGATTCTCCCATATTGCATGGGCCCTCAGCCAAATAAACAGAGGGTGTTAGTAATGCAAAATTTGCATGGGGCCAGTCCCAACAACAAGAGTTCGATTATTTGAAGCAGTGCTTATGCTTAGCCCCACTAATTTCACTGCCATACCTGCAACATCCCTTTGAGATCGAGATAGATGCTTCAACCTATGATGTGGGCACCGCTCTCACTCAGCACAACCACCTCATGGCCTATCATAGTGAGACACTATCAGATACTATCTGTAAGTACCCTAATTACGACAAAGAAATGTACTCCATTGTGCAAGCCTACTGCTAGTGGAGACATCACATTCTTGGGAAGGAGATAGTCATCCACATTGATCATAAGCCACTGCATTTCATGCAGACACAGGGAAAATTACAGAATGATCGCCATCAAAAGTGGTCCACATACTTGCAGCAATTCCACCTCAACATCAAGTATAAAACATGAAGCACCAATTGCGTCGTTGATTGCCTTAGCAGACCGCCAATCACAACACTCACCATGGTGCTACAATCTTGCAGCCATGAGACCTCTGGATGGCCCCAACTCTATGAGACAGACCCAAACTTCGCCACCACCTACCAAATGTTGGGTGCAAATGCAATTGTTAGTAATTTCCATCTTCAGGATGGGTTTTTGTGTCGTCTGGTCCATATCTATGTTCCATCAAGAAAGTGAGAGAAGATGATCTAGGAATCCCACTACAGTCGGGTGGAATGACACTTCGGTGTCGAAAAGACAGTGGCGTTGCTACAAAAACATTTCTATTGGCCAAAACTTCGACAAGAGGTCAACAAGTATATCGGGTCCTACACTGCCTGAACTATTACCAAATTGAACACTAAGAAACAGGGCCTGTACACCCCTCTTCCTACTCTTGACAGGCCATGGGAATCCATATCAATGGACTACATGTCAATCCTCCCATCCACCAAGTGGGGAAATGACTGTGTTTTTGTGGTTTTTGATCGCTTTTCTAAGATGGCGATTTTGGTTGCCTGCAAGAAGAGCATCATAGTAGAGGCCACTGCCAAGCTCTTCTTTGAACGAGTCTGGGAACATTTTAGAATCCCACAAACCATTGTATCACATCAAGATAGTCAAGTTCTCATCACATTCTGGTTGAGCCTTTGGTCACTGCTGGACACCAAGCTCACCAAATCCACGGCCTTCCACCCCCAGACAGATGGCCAAACCGAGGTTGTAAATCGAATGATTGTGAATATCCTTCACATGTATAATTCAAAGCACCTCCATACATGGGATGAGATCCTTCCCTATGTCCAACACATCTACAACTAAGCCTTACATATCTCAACCGGCCACAACCCTTTTCAGGTGGGGTTGGGATTCCAACCATTGGGTCCCATAGATGTTTCACTTCCCCTTACGGTCACCTCAACCAACTCATCTTCTAATCCAAATGAAGCTTACAAAGCCAAAAAGTTCATTGAGAGGATCCAATACATCTGCCAATAGGTTTAGGATATCCTACAAAATTCCAATGACAAGTACAAACAGTGCCATGATCAACATCGGGTGCCACATAAGTTTCAGGTGGGCGACAAAGTTTGGTTGCACTTGCATAAAGAACACCTTACAGAGACCCATCAGAAGCTTCGCCCACTTCGTTATGGGTTGTAAACTATCACCAAGGTCGTGGGGGATAATGATTTTGAGCTCAACATTCATCCTTTCCTTGGCCTGCACCCAGTGTTCAACGTGGATCTCCTTCACCCTTATTTTCCACCATTATTGGACACCTCAGAAGTAGCAGAATAGCTGACACCAACAAGAGACAAGAGTTAAAATATTTCATGACCAGAAGGATCACATAGTTGATTGAAGAGCAATAGAACACATCGAAGCTATTTGACACTAGAAGCCCAGATGTCAAAGATGAAAGAACATTAGAGGACTCACAAAATATTGAAGTATCTGTCTTAGATATAGAAAGAGTATTGACCATGAGTCCTAGGAAATAATCTCAACAACGTGAAGTGACTATGTCCAAGGAAAATAAGAATTAGAATGGGAAAAGAACCACCGAGATGAAGCTCATGGGGAAGAAGGCTAGAAAGTTGAGTAAGAAGAAGTCTAATATTGAAAAGTTATAGAATATTCCAGAGGGAGCCTTGCAGAAGGAAAACTTGCATAATTTGAACTTCGTCGAGATATCATAACAATGACATAGGCCACTTCGTCATGGCGAGGCAATATAGCCATTAGAGGTCGATATACCCATTCGACTGCCACTTTGGATGGATCGAAAATTATTGATGGCTCATCACCAGACCATCGGACCACGCCATAACAAACATAACATGAATTAATGAGACCCATACCCATTGCAAAGAAAACCGTTGCCAAGATTACCTATTTATCTCGTCACGCCATGCCCAAAGAACACTTTTGCCAATTGAGAATTTGAATCCCATAGACTACAAAGTGTATACAGTGATCATCGCGCCTTTGTTGTTCATTCCTGTGTAGTATCTAAGATCATTGTGACCTTGATAATTTACTTCAAGCACGTATGTCCGAAGAGCTTAGCGCACTTGAAGAATATGTGAAGGAAGTACTCACTTATCTCAGGATCGAGAAAATCATGTCGGAAAGAAGGATGTCTGCAGGTGTGCAAGAATCATCAACAGGAGGAGTCCAAGATTCTCCATCGACTGCTCATGGATCAGGAACTTCCAGAACCATGACAGAGGCAAGAACGAAGCACATAGACAACATTGAGAATGCCAAGATGATTATGAGCATTCTACCTGCCTACCTACCCCCTCTAAGTGGTGCCATCAACCGAGACAGTGTGCCTAGAGATTTTGACTATGCTTTGGTCACAGTGTACCTCCCGAAATAGATATGTGTAGTTCGAGTCGACCAGGATAAGCTCGTAGCATTGAAGTTTAGTGACTTCAACCTTGGCGACAGAAAGGCTTACAACATGCTTGGCCCGCGTATCTGACCAGGAATAAAGGCAAGAATTCAAATATTATCCTGTAGACATGGACTCAGAACCTCGTGCAACCCACACTACTCAATGTGATGAAGATTCCACACTTCAGACGAAATTAGGAGGTGAATTCATGTGTAAAGTTACTATTATCGTGCTATCACAGCGAATACCTATGGCTGAACTGTTGCATCACTATGGATCCGACCTTGATCAATCGGATCACAAGGCTAAGCATGCAAGGCCCTGACCCACATGATTTTTACCCTGGAAAGACCTCAGATCAAGCATTAACACAGAGAATCAAAGATACTTATGGTGATGTTGAAAAGGGCACGCAAGGTTACAAGGTAACCTCTATCCAGAATGGTGCAGTGTGCCTCACATGTCAGCTGATCACATGGAAGATAGTTCGCAAGAACTGGCCCACCCAATTGACTGGATTCGTAGTTGACCTCGCAGGAAAGTGCATGGAGGGACTACAAATGAATTGGCTGTAGTACCTTGTAAACCAGTTGGAGGTTGATTGCAGAGAAGCGCAAGACCAAGGGAATGAGTTCCATTTTAGCTAGCTTCTCATCCTATTCGCATTCATTGCATGGGAAATGCCAAAAGATGTGACCTTCCCCGACATCGAGCCCTTCGAACCTTTGGCTGTGAAGTTCAGTACCTTGTGGTACTCTAACGATATGAACAAGAAGTGGTAGTTATATTACAAGCTAACAGAGGAAGACTTAGAGGAAATCACTAAGGAATGGTCGGCAGACCTCCTTATTCCATCCAACCCTGCGGAGTTTTCCGATGTAGATAACCTAGAAGTTGCGCAAGATACACCCATACCAAGAAAGAAAAAGAAACATGAAGAGGTTCATGATGTATACAACACATCTGTGAGGACTGCATCCATTTCACTAGATGAAGGGGTTGATGGTGAAGACATAGAAGGCGCATATATTAAACAACAGAAAGGCAAAGTACCACCACCTAGGGATGAAGAAGACTAGTCGAAGAAAAGGAAGGTTTCGCCTCCGAAATCTTCCTCCCAAAAGAAACATAGAACCCCTGTAACCAAGATGCGGACTACCCTCACATTGAATGATTTTAATTTCATCATTGTAGTTGTGAACGATGCTTCACAGGAGGTATTAGAGAAGCAGGAGGTGAAGTAGGATCAGATGTATAATTGTATCGAGGTTGAACTCCAAGGAGTGCAGCAAGAACTCCAGTCTAGCTGCATAGTCTCCACTATGCCTCTGACAGTAGAAACAGTAGAACCAGGAGATGAACCAGCCCAATTTCACCAGATCGTCAATAAAGTTGAACATCGCTTTCAATGAGCTCAGGAAGAGATAACACAAGAAATCCAGGCTTTGACACAGGTACACGGAGTACTTGTCGAGCAGCGCAGTGCTGCCGAACGAGAAAAAATTGCTCTTCAAGCACAGTGGGACAACAAGAAAGAAGAGCTACAACAAAGCAAGGAGTCGTTGATCACAAAGAAACTATAAGTAAAGAAACTAGTTAGAAGAGAACTTTGCTCTATGACCATCATAGAAGTGAAAGATAAAGAATGAATTCCACAGCAGGTGGCACAACTTGAAGAAGTGATCCAGCAGCTTCAACAGTGCATCACGGACCTGAAACTTCGTACTGTTCCCGAGACTCCTCAAGAAATCAGAGACCTAAGAGAGGAAAATTCTTGTAGCACAGTTGGAAGTATGAAAGATATTTCCTTGGAGTGCAAGAAATATATCTCTAGGAGCACTAAGACGTATGAGAAACTCACATAGAATCTAGAGTTACAAGCATTGGAGTTGCAACTCCAAGAAGCGAAGAAGCATGAAGATACATTATAGGCATAGCTAAAGGTCTTGTCACAATTTGAGAGAATGAAGAGGTTTCCAGAGAAACACACAACCCAGCAGCAGGTACACACACTTCAGAGTAAAGTGATGGAAGTCTCTCAACGACTTCAACCAGTGCAAGAGAAGGCATGCCAACTGTTCACTGAAGCTGAAAGCCAAGGAGTAGAACTTGAACAAGTTGTGAGTGCAACATAACATCGCCTAGATGGACCAGTCAGTGATGTACTGATCCAGGAATTCACTGAGCAAGAGGAAGTAGCATTGCAGTAGGTCGAAGCAGCTCGATCCAAGCTTGAGGCATTCGAGTTGGAATTTCTCAGACCATAGTGACTTGGGACGAGTCACAGGTGAGTGTTGGGGGCCTGTTGGCCCTTGACCAAGTTTTGAAGCTACTTGGTCATATTTGACCATTTTTGGGACTTCGACAGCCTATTTAAGATGGAGAACCAGACGAAGTAGATATCAAGGGATCTCGACACACTTTCAGGTCCCTTTTTGGGTTTTGGGAATATGTAATGGGAAAGGGATGTCGGTCCGGTTTACCCACGTTTAGGCCCATTTTGTATGTATAAATAGACATATAGGCATCTAGTAGAGGAAGAAGGATTGTATGGTATCTATCTAATATAGGCTAAGTTCCAAGAAGGGATCTGTGTGATCGAGAGCTTTGTGCATTCTTTGTATACTTGCAGAGCTTAGTGCAAGTCCCTGTGTGAAGATATAGAAGGCTTTGTGTTGAAAAGAAAGGAAGAAGGATCTAGCGGGTTGCACAAATATTTTTTCCTATGTGAAGTAAGGGTTTCTATGGATTTGTGCATGTAACCAATTGGCCAATGATAATAAAGAAGAAGAGTTGGTGTACGTAGCCCCAGGGTGGGGGTGAACCATGTAAATCTATGTGTTATTCTTTGTGCCCTGACTTGTTGTATTTATATATGATTTTTCTAAATGCTTTGATATACTTAGATGGATATATTTATTCTTTGTGCTTATTAGATGTGTATGAATAGTAGATATGATATGTATGGATATTCTTAGTGTTGATCTAATGGATCTAATATGATTTATTGTTGCTAAGTATTAAGATACCTTAGATCTAAGTGGATGCTGTGAGGCTTTGTGCTATCTGCGAAGTATAATAAGGAATGACTGTTGGTGAATGATCGATGCTAAGTGCTCTATAAGTGATATAATCACAGATATGTGTCCCAAATAAAGTTGCAGACACCTAATTCTTGCAACCACCCCTGCCTCTACCTTAGGTGAGACTTCGTCTACTTCGCAGGTGTTGTCGAAACGATCGGTAGTTAGGGATCTGTTGGTACGCTCTTGTAGCATTGAACCCTTGGTCTTCCCCTGTGCCAACAACAAGCTTGTTGCCAGTGGAGACATTATATTCTTGGGAAGGAGTAAGTCATCAACATTGATCACAAGTCACTAGATTTCATGGATACCCAAGGAAAATTGTAGAACGACCTCGATTAGAAGTGGTCCACATACTTACAACAGTTCCACCTCAACATCAAGTATAAAATAGGAAGTACCAGCCGAGTTGTTGATTTCCTCAGCCGACCTCCGATCACGACACTCACCACAGTACTAGAATCTTGTGGCCATGAGACATTCAGATGGCCCCACCTCTACGAGACAGACCCTGACTTCTCCACCACCTACCAAATGTTGGGCACCAACTCAGTGGTCGCTAATTTCCATATTCAAGATGGGTTGTTGTTTCGTCTGGTCCATATTTGTGTTCCATCAAGCTAGTGTGTGAAGTTAATTTTGGAAGCTCACTATAGTCGGGTGGCAAGACACTTTTCTGTCGAAAAGACAGTTGTAGTGCTACAGAAACATTTCTACTTGCCGAAACTTTGACAGGATGTCGGCAAGTATATCAGTTCCTGCATTGTCTGTGTTATTGCCAAAACGACCACTAAGAAAGAGGGCCTATACACCCCTCTTCCTAATCCTGAAAGGATGTGGGAATCCATCTCAAGGGACTACATGTCAGGCCTGCCATCCACCAGGAGGGGAAATGACTATGTTTTTTTGGTTGTTGATCGCTTTTCCAAAATGGCGATTCTAGCCGCCTGCAAGAAGAACATCACAACATAAGACATTGTCAAGCTCTTCTTTGAACGAGTATGGGTACATTTTGGGATCCTACAAACCATTATCTCAGACCGTGATAGTCAGTTCCTTAGCACATCCTGGTCGAGCCTCTGGTCACTGCTGGATACCAAGCTCACCAAATCCACTGCCTTCCACCCCCAGATAGATGGCCAAACTGAAGTCGTCAATCGGATGATCATACATATCCTACGAATGAAAAATTCAAAACATCCCCGCACATGGTATGAGATTCTTACCTATGTCCAACATAGCTACAACTGAGCCCTGCATAGCTCAACTCGCCACAACCCCTTTCATTTGGGGTTGGGATTCACACCATTGGGCCCCATGGATGTTGCACTACCCCTGGTGACCACCTCGGTTGACCCGTCCCCTGCTCCACTAGAAGCTGACAAAGCCACCCAGTTCATTGAGCCGATCTAGCACATCTTCCACCAGGTTTAGGATAATCTACAAAAGTCTAATGCCAAGTATAAGCAACGCCTTGATCAACATCGGGTGCCACATAAGTTTCAGGTGGGAGACAAATTTTGGTTGCACTTGCAAAAAGAATGCCTTACAGGGCCCCATCGAAAGATTCACCCACTTTTTTATGGGTTGTACACCATCACCAAGGTTATGGGTGAAAATTATTTTGAGCTCAACATTCCCCCTTTCCTTTTCCTTCACCCAGTCTTCAACGTGGCTCTCCTTCGGCCATATTTCCCATCATTATTGGACACCTCCAAGATAGCAGAGTGGTTGACACCAAAAGAGATCAACCCTGAGTACATGCAAAATGTATCCAGTGATCAGATTGTGGACACACAGATCAAGGGAACTCAACAACAAAGGTTCCATCTTTATCGATTTGTCAAACCACGACAACACCTGCACCAGGGCTAGTGGCTCACCTGGGGCCAAATTCAACAGAAATTTCCTCATCTGATGGGGGAAATCAACGCAAGGGATAAAATTTATTCCTAATGATGGAGGATTGATCTAGGTGGATATTAGTGGCCACCCACCTTGTCAAACTCGCTCAAAACAATTTTCTGGCAATTTTAGCAATTTACTATTTTTAGTCGTTTTTAACTTTCGGGCCCATTTTGAGGGCCTAAATGAAGTTTTTTCGGGATAGAGATTTTAAATGATAGCCAAAGGATATGATTAATACCCCTAAATGAATCTCCTCAACTATACCTTTCTAACAGGCTATCTTGTGCCTAAAATGAAGATTGTATGCAAAAGTTACGACCCGGGGAAGTTGATGTACTAACTTACCCAAACGGGGCCCATATGACTTTTGGCGCTTCATCTCCTAGGGTTAGGTTTTTGGATGTCTAGGGTTTTTGACATTCTTGTTTATTGTAAAAAGGCCTTCAGATCCGCATTGTAATCATCTTTTGGTGAATGAGCGCAACCATCACATCTCTTCTCAGAGATAAGTCGCCACCATTCCAACAAGCTTGCTTTCCACTGCATTTTACAATTTCATCTTATTTCCTTATTGAATAGAAAACCAGTTTTACTGTATCTCTATTGTTCTATGTTAATCATCTTTTAATAATCTGTATTCATTTCTTTCCGCTCATAAAATCCAGATCACAAGAGGACAATACATTCATTTGTATCAGAGAATGAAGACATGGGAAGCACAATTGTGTTATTTAGTTTCCATCAATTCCAATGAGGATATTGTTGAAAAATTGGTTTTCATTGATTTCAACCTTAGAATAATCCCTAAATAAAATCCTAGAAGCTTCCAAAATTGATGATGATGTGTCCACTTGAATAAGCCTTGAAGAGCCTTGAAGGAGCCTTGACATAAATTTATATAACCCCAAACCGGTCCCCTTATGGTGTAGCTTTTAATCATGGCCCTCACAGGATGACATAACATGTGGTTTTTTCCACATGCCCACTTTGATTTGTACACAAATGGAGCCCACAAGATGTCTAATATAAATATTACAAGCCTACAAATGTCCAAGATAAAGATTGCAATATGGATATTGTTGAAACTATTAATTTTTAGTCAATTTGGATACCCTATGTTTGAGGGAATTATTACCCTACATAACTAACTCAAATGGAAGCACAAGTTACATGTTTAGAACTCTTATTCTGATGCATTTCCAACAGTATATGGAATTCCCTATAACTCCCTATGAATGGGGAGATATGAGCTTTTCCATGCAATAACCCAGCCAAAAAATAGAGGTTAGATCAACTAATTTTGGGGGACATAATTACTACAAACATAGGATAGAATTTCACATTTTTGGTGAAAATAACAAATAAATCAAGTTTGAGGCGTGCTCAAGGTGTTGGGTTGTCTTTCATGTGTGCAAGAGAATTCTAAAGGATTCACTTAAGGTCTTTCTTATTCTTAAGGTATTCTATGAGGTTGTGATGTTGTTATATGCACTGTTATGAGGTTGAGATGTTTTCATGATATTTCCACGAGTGGATGTTTCCGTTAATGGACATTTCCATGAATGGATGTTTCTATCAGTGATTAAACTTTGGGAATGATGTGATGAGGATTATTAGGTTTTGAAGGATTGTATACAGAATGAAGCATGCAGGTGAAGTCATAAGTGTTAGATTTTTAGCTCGGGAGGTACTCCGCATGTTTTTTCATGTATGCGGATGTTACCTCATGTTTACAATACCAAGCACTTAAATTTGTAATGAGTTTTTAGAAAGTTTTGTTAAGTGGTTCTTTTATTAAAGTGACTTTTTAATAAAGTGTACCTTCTAATTTTAAAGTGACTTTATTTTCATAAAGCACTTATGTAATAAAGTGAAATCACTTTAATATTTTAAGTGATTCATTTTGGAGGGAATGGATCATGACCCTTGATCTTGAAAAAGGCAAGATATAATATTGGCCTTTGGGTTTAGGGTTGGGGAAGGTGAAAAGACACTTTGGAGGGAAAATGTCATTTTCAGATTTATAAAAGAATGCATTGGGTAGTGTGAAAGACACATTGAGAGAGATTTTCTGAGTAAGCTTGAGAGAGGAAAGTGAGCAGAAACGAGGGCATGTTTTCCAAGGGATATAGGACACAAATCCCAAGGAAATATTTTATGTTTTGTGGCTAGGTTATTTTTTCTGCTGTGGGAGGTCGTACTATACGGCTTCGTACAATCTGTACAGTTCGTACAATAGTACAAATTTGGAATGGAAATCGAGACAGTTTTTGGGCACGATTTTTGAGGTGGATTTCAAACTTTTGTTTGTTGTTTTTGGGCCATACGAAATTGTCCGTACAACTGAATGTTGGAACATAAATCGAGGTACGGAACAGGTCGTACAACAATACAGATTTGTCATGGAAATCGAGGCAGAATGTAGTGGGACTGTTTTGGTGTTGTGAGGTATTTTCCTTGGATGGAAATGTGTATTTGTTGTTGTTATGTAATTTCCTAAAGCTGAATAATAATCTCTCTCTCTCTCTCTCTCTCTCATTGGGTTTCCCCACATTGGGGTTTTCCCTGGCATTTGCCTAAATTTTTGAGTTGTACGGGTTGTTGTCCATTGTGATTATTTCCATTGCTATTTTTCTTAGCATTGTGTATTGCTACTTATGGTAATTTATGAATGTGGTTTAAGGAATTTATGAAGTTCATGCAATATAGTTATCTCTAGGTTGCTAAGTGTTTGACAAAAATTTCAGTTTGTTGATTTTTGTCATTAAAAATCTACATGGTATCAGAGCTTTGTCTCTAAGTGACAGTGGGCAGTGTGATTTTTGGGCAAAAGGGTGTGATTTTTTTTCTTGAGTTGTGACAGGGAATATGGCTACAAGCATTAGATATGAGGATCGGTTGGATGGAATTTCCAACTATTTATAGTGGAAGGTTTGATTATCAGCAGTTCTCAAGGAGAACAAAATTTGTAACTATGTCAACTCTGTTGTGGCAGCTACCACAACATATCCTATTACTTTGGACTTACATGAGGTCAAGGAAGACAAGGCTCAAAGGATTATTCTGGATGGGGTGAAGGATCACCTTATCCCACACTTGGCTGAGAAAACTACTGCCAAGGAGATGTGGTATGCACTTAAAAATGTGTTTGAGGTGAAGAACGAGAACCGAAAGATGGCCTTGAAGGATAAGCTGCATGATACCAATATGGGTAAGGAGGAGAGTGTCTCTTCTTATCTTACCCAGGTGGCTCAAGTAAAATATGAGCTGGCTATTGTTGGAGAGTTCATTACAGATTCTGAGTTGGTGAGGATAGCCTTAAATGGCTTCACCAAAGAATGGGAAGTCTTCCTGAAGTGTGTGGGACGTGAGCATCTACCAAATTGGAGAAGACTGTGGGATGATTTCACTCAATAGAGATCTGAGAAAGATCTCAGAGAAGTGAACATAAGAGAAACAAAGTTGATGAGAATGTTGCTCTTACTGCAAAGAGAAAGAAGAAATGAAGTTTTGGAAGGGAATTGAGTAAAGTCAGATGTTATTGTTGTAACATGTTGGGGCACCTTGCCTCTGATTGTCCTGAGAGGAAGAAGAAGATGAAATCAGAGGGGCCCAAGACAGTTTCTACAACAGCCATGGAGGACTTTGCTTCAAAGTACGAAAAGTAATTTTCTATGGTGACCATAGTTTCTAGTGTCAAAAGTGAAGGATTTGGAGGTGATATCAGATGGATTGTGGATAGTGGAGCCTCTAGCCACATGACGAGAATCTGGTGAGTATTCCTATATTTCACAGAGATTGGTCCTGGCCGACAGGTGGTAAATGAAGGTGGTATGGAGAAAGTTGTACGTGCAGTTGGGAATGTTAGATTACAACTCGAGTTTGGGGGACTCTTGGATCTTGATGGAGTTCTCTTTGTTTCAGGGTTGAGGGTTAACTTTCTCTCAGTCTCAGCCTTGGAGGATGTAGGATATTTAATATTGTTCAATAGGGAGCATGTCTTTATCTACAGGTAGGGAGTGGACCCGGTAAAGCTGCAGCTGATCGATAACCGAGTGGACATGTTGTATATGTTCAGAGGAAAACCTTCAGTGTATGATTCAACATCGGATGAGAAGCATGAGGAGGCTTCTGAGACTATGGTGGCACTAAGGATTTAGTCTTACATTCTGAGAGAAGAGAGCAAGTCTCTTTTGAGCATTGGAAAAAGGATCAGTCAGGTTGGTCGAACCAATGCTCAGGTTGGTCGAACCAATGCTCAAGATGAAGTGAGCTCAGGGTTCCAGGATGTTGCCAGGAGAAGATCTTCTAGTTCAAGTTTTGTGAAAGTGTTGAGGATGGCTCGAGGATGGCTCTAGGTTCAAAGGGATCTCCTACAAAGCACAATATGATGGAACTGAATGATAGTGGTGGCAGCGAGTACTTCCCTCACTAAGAGGGAGTGTTATATTTTTATCTTGGGAGGTACTCTGCATGTTTTCTCTTATATGCGGATGTTACCTCATGTTTACACTACCAAGCACTTAACTTTGTAATGAGTTTTTATAAAGTTGTCTTAAGTGGTTCTTTTATTAAAGTGACTTTTAATAAAGTGTACCTTCTAATTTTAGAGTGACTTTATTTTCATAAAGCACTTATGTAATAAAGTGAAATCACTTTAATATTTTAAGTGATTCATTTTGGACAGAATGGATCATGACCCTTGATCTTGAAAAAGGCAAGATCTAATCTTGGCCTTTAAATTTAGGGTTGGAGAAGGTGAAAAGACACTTTGGATGGAAAATGTCATTTTGAGATTTATAAAAGAATGCATTGGGTAGTGTGCAAGACACATTGAGAGAAGATTGAGAGATATTTTTTGAGTAAGCTTGAGAGAGGAAAGTGAGAAACAAAGAGGGCACATTTTCCAAGGGATCTAGGGCACAAATCCGAAGGAAATATTTTATTTTTTGTAGTTAAGTTATTTTTTCTGTTGTGGGAGGCTATACTGTATAGATCCATACAGTGCATACAACAATACGGATTTGGCGCGAAAAGTGAGGAAGTTTTTGGGCATAGTTTTCGAGGAAAATTTCAGACTTTTATTTGTTGTTTTTGGGCCGTATGGAATAGTCTATACAACTGACTATTGGCACAGAAATCGAGGAAGAATTTAGTGGGATTGTTTTGGTGTTGTGAGGTATTTTCCTTGGTTGGAAATGTTTAGTTGATGTTTCTCTGTACTTTTCTGAAGCTGAATAATAATATCTCTCTCTCTCGTTGGGTTTCCCCACATTGGCATTTTCCTTGGCATTTGCCTAAATTTCTGAGTTTTATGGGTTGTTGTCCATTGTGTTTATTTCCGCTACTATTTTTCTTAGGAATGTGTATTTCTTCTTATGGTAATTATTTAATGTGGTTTAAGGTATTTATAATTTCATGCAAGACAATTATCTCTAGGTTGCTAAGTGTTTGACAGAAATTTCAGTTTGCTGATTTTTGTCATTAAAAATCTACAAGAAGTATTATGTGTATGAAGTTATTGGATTGGTGGTATCTTATTGAGTTGGTGCTCAGTTGAGAAAATTGGTTCCTTCATTTAGCAGGTTGGTGCCTCTAGTTTATGGAGTGGGTGCTTCCTTCCAGTTGGAGCTGGTAAAGATAAGGGATTGGTGCCTCCTTCCAATTGGTGTTGGAGAATATTGGAAGTTGGTGCTTCATATGAATTTAATATTAACATGATATAAGAAAAGAATTCCATGATTTTCTCATGTTTGGTTGTCCACTCAAAAATCATTGTGTTCTTTGTATGGTTTTTTGTGATGATGAATGGCATTGTTAATGGTTAATGTTTACATAATGTCATTAAAGTTAAAAATGGTAAAAAGTGTTCAATATTGGTTCACTCCACCCTCTCATTATTGGTGAATATTCTAATAGAAGATGGAAACTGTGGAATAAGAACACCAGAGGGAAATTTATCTCAAGGATAAGGCATGGAATGAAGAAAGTCCAATGGACTTGTTGCAACTAAATTTCCTGGACGTGCAACTCTAAAAATTCTCGGTCGAGTGCACTCAAGCCCTGAAGAGAAGTAGTACAACCTGAAGGACTGCAGAGTAGAGAAGGGGTTACACTCCTTGGGTTGTGCCAACTGATGAGGAAGGGGAGCTTGTTGGTTAGAACTGTTGCATGAAATATAAATTATGAAAATCATTATAAATGTTTTGGGCCGAAGTGCTTATGTATGCATGTTTTTAGGCCAAAGTGCCTATGTATATAAGAGTTTGGTTAGAATAATTGCGTGGATTAAAGGTTGAAGAGTATATCTTTTTAATATGAAAACATCGGCATGGTGTTGTGCACTGAGGACAGTTCCAAAGTAAGGGGAGGGGCATGTAACACCCCAGTTTCAATCCCTATGAACTAGAACATATTATGTAAATGTGACTTAGGATGGTGAGCCCATAAATTTGAAAAGGGGTCGGAATACCTAGGAAATGTAATAATTCGAATACATTAATAAATACATCCCTAGTTGCATGACAGACAAGGAAAATATGTAAGGGGGCTATGACTCCATGAGAGAGGGGGATAAAGGGGATAAGTCTTTTTGTTATATTTTAATTACCCATCTTGGTTTTATTTGAGGAATTGGTTACATAAGTTTCTTGGGGGAGGCCATGTAGATCTTGATTTCCAAGTAAATATATAAACCACTCTTTGGTATATTTGGGGGTTCACTCTTACACTCTTTCATTTTCATTCTTAATTCATTGTTATTCAATCACTCATCTTCCTCATTCTTTCTTATTCATGTGCTCATGGTTTGGGCATGAAAATGAATGGCTAGAGGTAGAGAGACATTGCTAGATGGTTGTGAGGAATTACTGATCATTCCAAGAGGGAATGGATGCCAATGTGTATGGGATTGATGATATTTTTGAAAGAACTGTCCACAACTGAGAATCTTTGGAGTTTTCCTCATGGATATTTTCTAACCAGTAGGATTGGATCCCTGGAGATAAATGGAACAACCTAAGGGACTACATGGCAGATAAAGGGGTTAATTTATTTGTGTTGTGCAAGATGAAGGGAAGAGAGATAGAAATTAGGATTGTTGTGTGGTTGGGAAAACATGAGATCTTGTTAGCTAACTGGTGTTTTTATAGATTTTTCCTAGGACCCATCCTTGTGGACTCGTAGCCGTGCCTCAGGGGTGACACTGTTGTTGAGAAATAATGAACAACATAGTATATGGTTTGGAGGAATGTCCTTGGTCTATAACCAATTTTTGAATGTTTAATTGAAAAGATAACTTCTCTCTGTGTTTTTTGCAAATGTATATTCCATTGTGTATTTATTTATCTCTAAGATGTATTTATTTGTGAATTCTTTCTAGTTGTTTATTGTGCATGGAATGATGGTCCTTTCTTGGATGGTTTAGCATGTTCTTTTTAATTGCATGTGTTGAATCCATGTTTATTTATTGTAAAGAATGGAATAAAAATTCATAATCAATATAAGAGGGAGAATCTAGAAGTACACGAGAAATGGGTATGTTTCATATCAACACCTGGGAAAATTAGTTTGGTATTTGTTGTACCGAGTATGTTCCAAGTTATATTCATAGCGTTCTTGGTTGGTGTTTTGAGGTAGCATGGCCCATCCTGGTGATTGGGTATGTTACATATTCAGACTCTCAAATTTTCTTCTATGAATTTGGAGCTTAGCCTTCTTGACCTTGTCATCATCTTCATGGATATTTTGAAGTTTGTCCCAAATTTCTTTCGTTGATTTGAAATGCATTACTTTAAAAAAATTGATTATAGTAGACCACGCCAGATGAAATTCATGGATTTTGCATCATTTTCACTATCCTTTTTCTCGATCAAATCTGTTGGTGGAGTTGTTGGGGATGTATAAATAGTCATGACCGATTACCAAATAAAAACAAAGGGACATTAGATATGTTTGCATCCTTATACTTCAGAAGGAAGAGTTTGTTCTGTCAAATAATGGATGCTTGTTTGTAGAGAAACCTTATTGACCAGCCATGTGTGCTCCTAAGATCTACCTTCTAGTGGTTAGATTGTTTTTTAAGGAACTGACTCTAATACCACTTGTTGGCCCACTTCTTCCATTAAACCAAAAGGATGACCTATTAGTTTCCAATAAAACCGCTAGAGTTAAGGGATCCATGAGAGGCTATTAAACCATGTCACGAGTCTCAAAGGAGGTACTAACCACCAAGTCAAAAATCTCCCCCTTAGCACCAAGGGAGGTACTTAGCACCAACCGATCAGACTCAAACCTGTGACCTTTGGATTTGATACTAATTGTTGAGCACACACTTATACTAAGAGAGGGGGGGAGTGACTCAATATAAAGATATCCATTTTTTAACATTCATAAACCATAATGAAGCAATCACATAAATCTAACAACTAGAAGACACAATATTTTACGTGTAAACCCTTTCGAGAGAAAACCACTGAAAATTATTTTTATAAATTTGTAGGAACCAACCTACTTTTACAAATGTTTGTAGGCACCAACCTACTGGAGGCACTAATCCCTTCATTTTTTTGTAGGAACTGACCTACTAGAAACATTGATACTGTATATTGTTTGTAGGCACCAACCTACTAGAGACATCAATACTGTATATTGTTTGTCGGCACCAACCTACTAGAGACATCGATCCACTCTACTGTTTGTAGGTATCGATCTACTGAAGACACCATTCCCCACAACTATTTGTTTTGTAGGCACCAACCTACTTACAAGTTTACAAGTTCTTCATATATATTTCGTTCATTGGTCTGCTTGCTACTTCTGCCTTCACCAAATCTGATTTGTGCTTGTCACTTTTGTTTTCATAATATTTTCTCTGCGCAAACTACTTCTTCTTTCACCATATCAATGTAGAATTCAATCCTTCTTGTTTCACAATACCTATTAGTTTTATTGTCACACACTTTGTCACTCTTTCCTTTTTAAATAATATTCAATCTTTTCCCATATCATATTCTCATATTTACATATTACATTTCTGCTATTCACCCATTATTTCTCACAATCCTCTTCTCCTTTTATACTTTATCATCAAGTCTACATGAAAAGTCATGTGCATTTAAAAGACACAACCTTCATCAAATAAATAATTAATTTCCTTTTTTTTTAATTTACTTTTCAAAATACCATGAGAAAAATACCACCATGGGTTTTAAAACCATGTGAAAATACCATCTGCACTTTTAGTCCGCTTTCACTTTTTAACTCACTTTTTAATTCACTTTTAATTTTTAATACAATTTCACATAACTTCATGTTTAATCCTCTTTCACTTTTTAATCCACTTTCACATAACTTCATATTTAATCCAGTTTCACGTAACTTCATATTTAATACACTTTCATGTAGCTTCATTTCTAATCCACTTCCACTTTGTATTTCTTAAAGTCACATTTCATTTGAATACTTACCTTTCACATCAATGGAAATAATTTATTCAACAATGAATTGCATA
>ML853962.1:11431-40685 GCA_009831015.1 Picea engelmannii
TGTGTTTGCATTTGTGTTGCAGCATGTTTCAGCATCTGTTCTTCATAAACAATCGATTGCCATCAATGACAACCTTGATCATCTGCGTCATCTCTGTTGTAGCCATATTTCCAACAAATTTTATCGAGTAGGGGAAAGGGCAGAATTCTAGAGGCAAGTAGTAACATATGCCTATTCCATCCTATTTTTGGGGTCATAGAACAAGAAAAGAAAATGCCTTGCTCACGTGGAGGAAGACAAGAGACAAGGAATTGAAACGCTTCATTTTCCATATGTAACCGAAAATTTTAAAATGATTAGAATTCAAAGCATTTTAATATTGTATAAGTATAATTTTGAAAGATAGAACAAAGGATTTTTTCCTTTTGGCCGATTGTACCAGAGAATATTTTTCCATCAAGATTGGGTTATGTGTTTCTTTTGTTATTTCTCATTTCACATCATTTCTCATATGTGTATTTAATGAATTCTTAGTTGCAATTTAGTACAACCCCTACTGTGGTGAGAATTTATTTCAGTCATTCAATCGTTTACATCTTTTTCATTGTATCGGCTATCAGCAAGTACAAGACCTATGAATTGTTTAGATTTCTATATCATATGCTTCATTAAAGTTTTTCTTGCTTATTTTCTTCTTCTGTCACAAGGCGATATTATTCCCTGATTGATGCCTCATGTTGTTCAACATCTCTATGTTTTCTCTCTCTTCGTGCATGGTTTTAAAATTTAACTCAGTTACGGAAAACGACCTTTGATTTCATTATACTATTCATTCTATTTTAGGATTCTTTCTCGTATGATCTAAAGGTGAAGCAACAACCAACACTTTATAAAAAACTATTTTCCTTTATGACTGTACCTATGGAAAGACAGCCCAACATAGAACCCGGTCTCTCAGATCAAACTATCCTCGCTTTAAACCTTTTCGATGCCATTCTAAAAACTACTACTACCCGGGCCGAACTCGAACATTCATGGGAAGCCATCGAATGGGACATAAACATTTAGGAACAATTGGAAGCTAGACCCAGACAACTCATAAATCATCCTTAACTTATTTTCCCAGTTTTTTTCTTCCTTTACATCTTTCACCTTCTTTTTGGTGGCCTAGACTCGGTACTTTATAACCTTAAGTACAGACTCTGGAAAAACATCTTTTTGGCGTTGTTGCCAGGAAAGGAGATACGAAATCATTTTCCCTAGGAGAACGAAATTTTCAAGTTTCTACACTTTGATAGTGAACAAAGAGTGAACACCTTCTAAAGGCTAAGTTTTTATTATTCACTTGGTGAATCCATGTTAAGTAAGCTAGCATCCGGTCGAAGGAACACCATACAAAATCCAGATGATAAACATACCACACCTGTTCCCGATGCTGAAAAAATACTAAAATCAAGAGGTTCCCTTAAGCCAACTACTGTGGTCTACCAGCTTAGACACACACAACCTAAGGCCAAGATTCCACTCGAAGTGGTGACTTTGCAAGAATATCTCATCAAAACCCTTTCCTAAGAAATGAAGACAGTCAAGGCCAAAACCCTAAACCTAAATTTAGATTTCCCAGAAATTAAATCTGAAACTCATACGACTACCCCTTGCATAAACGAAGGGGAAAATCCCTCAGTACAACTCGCATTGATTGATATACCTCCAACTCTTCAGTTATATTTCCTGACATCACTAAGTCTAGAAGAGTATACCATATACTTGAATTCCACACCTGTGGGTTCCCCCATTTACATCTCTTGCAAATCAGAGGAACCAAGCCCCCGTATCTCATTTCCACCTTTTTCAGTTTTCTCATCTCCCAAAGAAGCTAAAGATTCACTATACATCTTCCAAAACCCTCTATACAATGTACCAGTTTCCTCGCCTAGAGTATCTATGGCTGTCGTCGGAGGAGGAGGAGTAGGGGTTTGGGCTGCTGCAGGAGGAGGAGTGGGGGTCCAAGGGCCACCCCCAACCCCAAGATTTTTTCTAAAGTAGCTGCTAGATACGCTCCTCTGGTCCTCCCAGTACCCCTTCATGACCTGCCTAAAAAACTACATGAAAAACCTACCTAAGTTTACAGGGGAAGGAGACCTAACCGTAGTTGAACATATAAACTTCTTTGATCAGTTCAAAGATATCCTAGGTCTCGAACATGAAGATATGTATTCATGGTTGTTTGTCCAAACTTTTGAAGGTCAGGTGAGAACCTGGTTTTGAAGTCTTCCCTCAAGTTCGATATTATCCTATGATGCTCTAGAAGATTCCTTTCTTAGACAATGGGGCGAAAGGAAGGACCATTTATACTATCTCACTGACTTTGTATCTTTGAAGAAAAAAAGTTCAGAAACCGTTATGGAATTCATTCAAAGATTTAAAAAACTATATAATAAGATCCTAGTCAAAGTTAAACCATCCCAAATTGTAGCCAAGGTAACCTTTGCAGGAGCCTTCGAACCTGATTTCTCACTTTTACTGAGAGAAAGGAGATGGGACAACCTAACCCGAATGCAGGATGATTTCGTGGAGATTGAGTCAAACATGATGGCTTCTGGTAAACTAAAAACAAAAATAGAAACAGGAAACGGAGAGTTGAAATGTTTTAAAGAATAAGAGGTACCTCCACGATCAGGGAGGTCCTCAGATGATAAAATGGATGATATCGATAGGATAATAAAAGAGCTATCAAATAAAATTTCAAGGATGGAGCTAGATCAATCCAAAGCAGATCAATTCATTAAGAGAGATTTTAGAAGAAACCCCAATCCTTAAATTCAACAAAGATAGATTAAAGATAAAGACCAAAAAATTCAAACTCCTTTAAAAAACAAAAATTTTATAGGAGGAAATGACTTGCAAGAGTTTGAGGATCTAGGAGAAGACGTTAACAATTTGGGCAATGATTGTGTACAACCTCATCTAACCAAGGAATATTATGAGAGGTCTTTGAACACAAAACAATCGTTAAATAAAGATAAAAACATAAATAATGTAGGTGATTCTACCTATCAAGGGATGGTTGATACTATAATGGCCAAGCTCCAACACAAGTACAATCTAAGGCCTAAAAATAAATCTGTGTCAACTACTCAACCAAATAAAATTTTTCCAAGAGGCGAAACATATGAGCCCGCTCTGAAAAACACTAAGATGCAGAATGCAAAAAATAAAGGGAGTGGACTCACAGAATACCAAAATAAAGGAGGCTGAGATCCAAGCTAGGAAAGCTAAGATAGCCAGAACATAGAATTTGGAAACAAAACTAACTAAAAATAAAGAAATGCAAACAAATAAGTTAGAAAGGAAGGAGACTGAAGCTTCAACCAAAGAAATAGATAAACTTGTGTGAGGTTTCAGCCTAGAAAATGAGATAAATAAGATCAAGATACCAATACCCCTAGTCGAATTGGCAAAGAATCATGTATACTGAAAGCAAATAACCAAGATGATCAAATTTTCAGACTTAGCGAGTCAGTCTGGCATGATAAATTTGGAAGATGACAAGAATAATATAACTTTCAGTCCACATTTTGAAGGTGTCAGGGATACCGTCGATCCTTTCTACATTACACTAAATGTGCATGATCATCTGATGCACAATTTCATGTTGGATTATGGAGCCTCACATAACGTGATGCCCAAGTCTATTATGGACAGACTAGGCCTCGAAATCACCAGGCCATACAGAGACCTGTATTCTTTCGATTCAAGGACAGTTAAGTGTATGGGAATGATCAAAGATCTAGTGGTAACTCTTGCATAGGTTCTAGTAAAAAACATTCTAATGGATGTAGTTATCACTGATATACCTCTAAAGTATGGTTTTCTCTTATCTAGGTCTTGGGGTATCTCTTCAACTAGACATGACCTATGCCACAATTCCTATTTTTAGCGGACAGTTCACTCGACTATACAGAGAGACATGGTTAGCAAATATAGTAAGTGATCCACATAATCCTAATAATTATCATGTTTATGTCACTGATCAAGACCTGGGAAATTGTATTTTATCTTTTGATGGTGGTGTAAATAATTGTATAGAAGAAAAGTTTGTAGAGGAAAATAAATAAAAAAAGATAGATGAAAATGTGTATAACACTAGGATTTGGAAAATGTTTTTTGATGGCGCTTCATCATGTGAAGGATAAGGCACAGGAGTTCTTTTTGTAGCACCTAAAAATGAATTTGTTATCCCCTTTTCTTACAAACTACAGTGGGACATAGACTACACAAATAATGTATGTGAATATGAAGCCCTAGTCTTGGGACTAGAAGCTGCCATGAAGATGAACATAAAAAACTTGGAAGTCTATGGAGATGTGGATTTGATTGTGAAGCAGATAAATCAACAGTACCAGACCAAACAACCAAGATTAAGATCTTACAGAAATTGTGCATAGGATCTAATGGAAATGTTTTTCTCATACGTAAATGTTTATTACATTCTGCGTGCAAAAAACCTAAAAGTCGATTCATTAACCAAAGCAACCTCAAATTTCTCACCTCCTACAGCTTTCAAACTAAAGTATCATATAGAGGTGAGGCACATAACCTCCATACCGAATAATATACAACACTAGAAGGTCTTCGAAGATGACGAACAAATCAGAAAATTCCTTGAAATGGTGGACGATTTTGATGAAACTCACATTGACCAAGAAAACCAAAACGACCATACTTGGATTATGCAAGAAGGGGAGAATCCTCAAAGGTTCCAAGAAAAAATCATGAATCATCGCATATTAGTATTAAAAAAAATTAGATCTCGAAAGGACTAATCCCTCTAGAAAGATTGTTTGACAAAAATGACATGCCCCTAAAATATACTTTACAACCTCAACCAGAAGAAGTTGAAGACTGCAATATAGGGACCAAAGAGGATCCTAGAATAGTGAAAATATCAAAATATCTTCCTCCTGAGATGAAAGGACATTATGTAAATTTACTCCAGCAGTATAAAGACGTTTTTGCTTCGTCATACAATGAGCTGAGAACTTATGACACCACTGTGATTGAGCACAAGATACCTTTAAAACCCGGTGTTAAAACTTTCAGATAGAAACTCAGGAAAATCAATCTCATTTTATTTCCCGTGGTTGAAAAGGAAGTTAAAAAGATTTTGGATGCAAAAATAATTGTACCACTGAGATACTCTCACTGGGTAGCTAACCTGGTCCTGGTTAGGAAGAAGAATGGAGAGATCAGACTGTGTGTAGATTTTAGAATTCTAAATAAATCCTCTCTCAAAGACAATTATCTGCTTCCAAAAATGGATCATGTTTTGGAAAAGGTGGTTGGGGTGAATAGAATATCAATGATCGACAAGTTTTCAAGTTACAATCAAATTGCTGTCAACGAGCACGATAAATAAAAAACAACTTTCACCACCCATTGGGGCACATTTATGTACGACAAAATGCCTTTTGGTTTAGTGAATGCAGGTGATACCTTCCAGGGTGCTATGGATATTTCTTTTGTCAGTGAGAGAGATAATTTTTTGGTTATTTATCTTGATGATCTAACGATTTTTTCTAAATTTGATGAAGATCATCTAATACATCTCAAACAAATATTCGAGAAATGCCGCAAATTTGGTTTGTCCTTAAATCCCAAAAAATATCACTTTGCAATGTAGGAAGGTAAGCTCTTAGGCCATATTGTGTCTTGGGATGGGATTAAAATTGACCCTAAAAGGGTCAAAGCTATAGAAACCATAAATATCCCTAGAAATGTAAAGGAAATTCAATCACTTTTAGGAAAAATCATTTTTTTGAGGAGATTTATCCCGAATTTTGTTGAAATCATGAAATTGATCACATATATGTTGAAGAAGAACAACGAAGTCAAATGGACGGCAGAAGCCAAAGCGTCATTTGCATGTATCAATAAAGTTATACCTGTGTTGGCTAGCCCTGATTATCTAAAAGAGTTTCTAATTTTCTCATTTGCCTCCGAACACATGATTGCGACAGTACTCTTCCTGAAGAACGAAGAGGGTTTCAAGAAACCAATAGCATTCTTCAGTAAGAGCCTTAGAGATGCAGAATTGAGATATGATATAATGGAAAAGAAAACATACACTATGGTAAAGGAACTAAAGGCTTTCATAACCTACGTGTTACACTCCAAGGTAATTGCAAATGTGCCCACCAGTTATGTAAAAGATATATATTGGTGCAGCCCGATAGTGACAGGAAGAGGGGTCGGTGGCTTTCTAAAATTCAAGAATTTGATCTAGAGGTCAAAACAAAGAAACTCAAAAAAGGACAGGGTTTGGCTAAGCTCTTAACTGAATCAAATTTCATGACACTCGGAATAAACAACTTGCAAGGATACGAAGGATGTGTGGACATAGATGAAATTGATGACCAAATAGCTGCAATCAGAATCGAAGCGAAATTCGCCTCATCAAGTTGGTATAAAGACATAGTATCGTACCTTCTGACCCTAAACCACCCGAGTAATTTATCTCCATATAAAGACAAGACACTAAAATTGCATGCGGTAAATTACTGTATATCTGAAAGCCAATTGTATTGGAAAGACCCTCTAGTCTTTCTACTGGTTTGTTTGGTCGAGTCAGAAACTGAAAAAGTCATAAATGAATTTCACGAGGGGGTATGCGGAGGACATCACGCATGGAGAGAAATGGATTTTAAAATCCCGAGGGAAGGATATTACTGGCCTAAACTATTTTCAGATGTCAATGCAAAGTCAGAGCCTATAAATCTTTCCAATGGTTCGTAGGTAAACAGAAACTCCCATCGTTACCTTTGGTTCCGATTAAAATGGAATCCTTGTTTCAACAATGGGGGTTGGATTTTATAGGCGAAATTAACCCACATTCCAATGCTCAACATAGATGGTTCCTGACCGCTACCGATTATTTCACCAAATGGGTGGAAATTATTCCAACCAGAAAAGCAACAGATTCAGTGGTCATAGATTTCCTGGAAGAAAACATATTATCTAGATTTGGTTGTCCCCGAAAAATAGTTACAGATAACATTCAGGCATTCAAATCTATGGAAATTGTCAGCTTTTTCCAAAATTATAATATTATACTGGTCCATTCTACGACATACTACCCCCAAGGCAATGGGCTCGCCGAATCATCAAATAAAAGTTTAATTACCATAATTAAGAAAGTGTTGAACGAAAAAAAAAAAGTCTTAGCATGTGCATTTGAAGTATGCCTTGTGGGCGAATTAGATAGGCACCAAGAAATCGATTGGCACTTCTCCTTTTCAAATGGTATACGAGACCGATGCAGTGCTACCCATAACTCTGGCCCTACCCGTGATGAAACTTTGGCAAGATGAAAAAGAGGAACCAAATCACATCACAAGAAAAATAAATCAATTGATCGAAGTTCAACAGAACAAAATGGAGGTAGATGAAAGACTTCAAAAGTATCAAGAAAATATTAAAGAACTATTCGATCATAAGGCTAAAGATAGGGAATTCCTCCCTGGTGATTTAGTTTTGAAATGGGATGCTAGAAGGGAAGACTTGGCAAATCATGGCAAATTTGACCATATCTGGTTTGGCCCATTCAAAGTCACAACTTCTGAAGGGAGAACTCGTTTCTGTTAGAAAATTTGGACAGTAAAATCCTTAACGCCCCTATCAACGGGTGCTATCTGAAGCACTATATGAAAAAAATTATTTCCAAAATTCCACTGTATATATCGGTTTGTGTTTATGTTTTTATAGCTTTTCTGTAAGTTTTATTTTATTTTTCATCGCAAATAAAATAGGTTAGTGATATGAATTTTTCAACACATTGAATTCCATAAATTTTAAAATCCTGACGCTCTTCGTGTTTCTTTCTTACAGGATTCCAGTTTACAGCCCAAACATCATAAAGAGGAAAACTGACAGTCATGTATTGGGAAACCGATTCGTCCGAAACAGGTGATAAAAGATAATTTACTAAGATGAGAAGGAAATGGTAAGGCAAAGGTACAAATTCCCTAAATATCTAGATTGCAAATGAGGGTCACCTAGGTGCAATAACAGTCTCATGAGTATGAACATTTTTACTCGATGGATTATCAAAAGACTAATTTTTTTACTATGGATTCTAAAAAGTTCCCCTGGATAAAATAAAAATAATCAAAATAAAACAAAAGAAGTGAAGCGTCCTAAATAAGAAAAAGTTCCAGGAGTCAGGATTGTGTTATAATGCATGTGCTTAGGAAATCCGAAACCTTCTTTGTCTCTCTATCCCAAATCTCTGATTCTTTCCCCTTGAATCCTGATATCTTCCCATGGTTTTCACAAAGGGAAAAGAGGTTGCACTTTAGCTCTGAAAGCCGAAAAATGATTTTCCGATCGCCAACAAAAAATGCGGCAAGTTCTTGCGAACCCTCATCTCTCACTGAAATAAGATATGCTTAGGCTAATCCTAACTCCCTTGGTTTTTCAACAGGTCTTGACAATTAGTCTTGCTCAAAAGAAGGCCCATGGAAATAAACTCTCCCCTAAAGTTTTCCTGCCAACTAAGATGTTTAGAAGGTCAAAGGAAAACTGATCTAGAGTAATCAAAGTGAGTTAATAGGCCTCAGCTGCAAAATTATACATAGATATTACCCCTGGTATACTTTCTACTAATTGATTGCCCCCACTTCATGGCAAAGGAAAATATAAGACAAATGGTGAAAGGAAATTCAAAAATTGATTTTCCCCATCTAGTCCGAAAAGAGATTATGAAAGGAAATTCATAAAATGGTTTCCCTCATCTCAGCATTTAAATGCAAAGTTACAGCTTGAAGTGGTGAAAGGAAATTCAATAAAGGGAATTAGACAACTTCACCGGGGTACTAAACAGGCTCATTGGTAGTGAAGCAATGTTTAAAATATGTGTAAGGCTATTAGACATGAATTTTACCGTACTCTAGTAATTAGTTTTCTTTGAAACCTGATCTACATCCCAAGTACGTGCAGGACCCCCTGATTAAAAAACATTGAAGTTACTTCACCTTAATGCAAGCAAAATCAACAGAATCTGCTCAAATCCCCAAGGTTGTTTTGATCATCTTGAGTAGACCCAAATTCAGTATTAGAGGAGCAGGAGGACTAATATTGAGATAAGAGAGTGATTAAGTTCGAAATATTTCAGAAGAAAGAATGAAACCCCCTTTCTCCCTCTATATTCTCTTTCTGGACAAGTTTCGTAGAACCAAACTAATGACTCCATTTACCCAATAAAGGCACTTGGTTTGTTGTTCTTCTCATCCCGTAAGGAGATGAGATCCCTACTTGCAGCCTATGTTGGAACATTTGTATTTTTCGAATACTCTAGTTATCAAAGGTTGGAACCACCTACTTTCTAAGTAATGAAACGATACACATAAGCCTAAAAAGTCAGATTTCAGGATTTTGTATATATCATGGTTATACATATTTGAACCCTCGATATCCCAACATGCAAAGTGGCAAAGTTGTCTTAAGTTTAATCATGATTATTGAAACTTTAAGCAAGGATTATCACTTTTAATACATTGTGCTCTTGTGTTTCATGAGTCACACCTCGAACATCGTTCGAATGTCTAACACACAAAGTTGCAAGATTAGTTTAAGTTCATTTGGTTAATAACAAGAATAATGACATTTAAGCCATAGTTAATATTTATCATGATTTCGTGACTCGGCAGTTGTTACCTCAAAAACAACACATTTGTAACTCCGATCTCCAAAGTCACGATATTCATTAATTAATCATGGTTAATTAAAAGCTTAAGTCAAATAACAGTTAATCAACCAAATCACACTATCGCGAATTTGGGGTTCGTGGTTCAAAGACTAGGAGTAAAATCACCCGATACTACGAACACCGAAAAGGGGATTAAGGACTAAATGCACTTAATTAAAGGGTTGAACTGAATTAATTAACACCTTAAACAACCTTCAACCCATATAACCTACGAACCAAGAATTAAACATTGTCACGATCCTCTTGAATCGTAAATTATCAAACATTTATGGCATTTATTAGAAATTTAGTGAGGTGATTGATAGTAAGATCCTGTTTTATTTCTAAATCTTTCTATTAAATGATTTAAACATTCTTTCAGCAAGGACTCACACAGACTTAAGTTCTCAAAGCGAAAAGGTTCCATTCATTATCTTAGGTTTCTTTCTAATTTGTGCAGAGCCAATTCACCAAGATAGCCTCTGTCTGTGTTTTCATTTTCTATGACAGGGGATCTAATTGCAATGTTCTATATCATGGCTCTGCGAAAAGCATCCAAGGCAGCTACCCAGAGCCTAGGTCAAGGTTCATATATTATTTATGATACCTCACCTATAAGTATCAATACTATCAAAACATGGACGTATGTCTCCAACATTATGCAATTCAAGCTGATAAATTGTCCAGATGATTCCAACGATAACGAGAAAGACGAATTGTCCACCAAATACAAAATTGTTGCTCAATCA
Organism: Picea engelmannii; assembly: GCA_009831015.1. Classification (NCBI taxonomy): domain Eukaryota; kingdom Viridiplantae; phylum Streptophyta; class Pinopsida; order Pinales; family Pinaceae; genus Picea; species Picea engelmannii. Next base: position 21,866 of record ML853962.1, read on the forward strand.
GAGATGCATAAGATAGTAGCAAGGCCATGGATTTTTTCCTATTATGATATGATCAAATGGGCGTTGGACCATGTAGACATCCCAACTAGGAAAATATTCAATGAGCAAAAGGTGGTAATTGGGACATTCAAACCAGAGCATTTACAAGAAATGTATAAATTATATCCCACACCAAACCTTACTCACAATGGTGAATTCCTAGAGGGTTTCAAAAATAAGGAATGTGAACAGTTTGGCAAAATCTTATCCGATATGATCAAAGACTGGGTTTTGCACCCAGCGAAATTCAGAGCTGATGCTAATTGAATTTATTCAATCTCATCATTGGTACCACAATTCAAGTATATAACGATAATGGTTTTCATATTGTATGGGAAGGATAACACCTCTCACTTCTTTCTCCCATGGGTACCACTTATTCACACAATCGAAGAGGGATTCTCTTTCGACTAGGCCAAATTGTTGTCAGACAGTCTGGCCAATCGAATTATAGAATATCGATCACAAAAGGTGAGTGGGAAAGCATCCTCATTCTTCATGTCTGCTTACATTATGGATGATATTTTCTTCACGACACCTTTTCCATTAATGAGATGGAACTGGACTCCAACCAATGAAGATCCTATTCATGTATATCACTCAAAACTCTGGGAAGATAAATCCAAAGAATTCGTTTACGAGATTTTCAACGGCGTAATGGTACCAATGCATGTCTCCATATTCGGCCATCTGCCTCCCAGGATTTCAGATAACATCACATCCAACCTGAGCAGCATGGCATATTAGTACATAGAAGCGAAGCTTTTGTATATCAGGGATTTTGGCACCTCTATCCCCTCATATGCTCTGCCCCTATTTTTACCAGACAAGCTAATATGTCGTGAGGTCGCCAGGAAAAAAGTGCTCGGTGGTATAAGAAAGGAGCTCAAAGGAGTATCAAAGAAGGTATGGCCACCCTTCCCCATTCACATTGGTACATATTCTTTATTATATTTCGGCCATGCCAAGGAGGAGGCTATGACCTTGGAAGAAATGAAATTGGTAGACATTGAGTTTAAGAAACACGACCATAACAAGGTTGTGAGTAATCACATGGCAAGCTGTGGGTTGAATAGATACGAACATGAAGACTCACCTCATGATGAAATCTTCCGAGGTGTGAGGTCTTACTCTGAAGTCTTAAGTCGGGTTCAAGCTCTGCTACCCGGTGATATGGTCAATTTTTATAAATTCCAAGAGCACAGGAGAAGTTTCCTCCCCAAAGTTTTACAGGGTAGAAAATCACAACCTCTGGGTACACATCAAGAAGAAGATAAAATTTCAAAGGGTGCAAACCCTAGAAAACAAGAGACTCGGGACAAGATAGAGGAAACTGAGATCTTGAATTAGGAAGAAGAGATCCCCAACCAAGAAGAAGGAAACCCAGAGATCTATCACTCCCTTACAATTCACAAAGGGGAACCCTGATACAGAGTGGATATTCAAGGAGGACATGACACCTATCTCTGTAGAAGAGTTCCCTCCTAGTGAATTCTTCTTCAGTAAGAAAATCAAGGTCATGGTGAAGCACGAAACATACCAAAGAGCGGGCGCAGTAGCTAAAAAATACAAAATCCTAAAAGATGGAGAAGCCTTGGAAGAGGAATAATTCACCAATGAGGTAGCAGAAACATTGGGGGCTTATGCAACAACCAACCAATATTCGGTTGGAACTTTGAAGACACAGTTGAAACAAAAGAACCTCTTGATCAGCAAATTGGAGGCTTGGATAGCAACGACAAAGGTGAATGCCAAGGATGAGGAAAATACAAGTTTTGAGCAAGCTAGAGTAACTGATCAACAGGAAATCTAAATACTTAAATATGATCTTGAGTAGATGCATCAATCGGCACAAATAATCCAAACGCATGTAAGGCAATAGGAAGAGAAAATAAAACTGTTGCAATCTAAATTAATTTCTATTGAAAACCAAGTCATAAACATAACGGTATTCCAATCCCAAGCCACAGAAATATAAAAGAAGGTATAAGTAGCTCAACAGGATCTACTTGCCAAAGTAGAAACCATACAGAATTATTTTCATATGATAGAACAAGAGCTAAAGGATATATCCTTGATAGAAAGAGAAGTTGGGGAAGCTCAGGTTTCTTTCCAAGAGGCTGTTATAGCAACAACGAAAGAAGAGGTGGCCATCAGTTCCAGGTTGTCTATCCTAGAGAAAACTAGAGGTAACATCTTACTAAAGGCGTGGGAACATAATATATCTGAGAGAAGAAAAAGATATAAAGAGATGAGAGATGATTGTGAAGAAACATTCAGCTTGATAAATAAAAAAAAATTATATCTCAATAAGGAAGGTAGTGGGGAACACTGGGAAAAATTGCAATAGCCAAACATCTACTGGATATGAAGGAAAATGTGGAAAAAGGAAAACTTGAATTATCCCAGGTAGGTCAGGATGATATTTCCCAAGTGGATAAATGATTGATAAAACCAAGCTTGCAATTGTGGTCTATCATCATGGAAGACCGACAAGTAGGAAAAAGATTGCCACAGTTTGCAAAAAATTGCTACACTTTATAGGCGAACAGGCAAGCTGAACCTTCCAAGCTGATAGCCCAGTTGATATAAAGGTGTGTTAATTGTATCAAGTAGGGGAAAGGGAAGAATTATGGAGGTAAGTAGTAATAGATGCCTATTCCATCCTATTTTTGGGGCTAGAGAACAAGAAAAGAAAATGCCCTGCTCACATGGAGGAAGACAAGAGACAAGTGAAACGCTTCATTTTCCATATGTAACCGAAATTTTTAGAACAATTAGAATTCAAAACGTTTTAATATTATATAAGTATAATTTTGAAAGATAGAACAAAGGTTTTTTTCCTTTTGGCCGATTGTACCAGAGAATATTTCTTTCGCCTGAATTAATACAAGGCAGATCGAGGACTCTTTTTTCCTTCAAGACTAGGTTGTTTGTTTCTTCTGTTATTTTGCATTTCACATCACTTCCCATATGTGTCTTTAATGAATTCTTAGTTGCAATTTAGTACAACCCCTACTATGGTGATCATTTATTTCAGTCATCTAATCGTTTACAACTTTTCCTCTATATCGGCTATCAACAGGTATAAGACCTATGAATTGTTTAGATTTCTATATCATATGCTTCATTAAAGTCTTTCCTTCTTATTTTCTTCTTCTGTCACAAGGTGAGATTCTTCCCTGATTGATGCCTCTCATTTTTCAATAGCTCTATGTTTTCTCTCGCTTCATGTATGGTTTTAAAATTTAACTCAGTTATGGAAAACGACCTTTGATTTCGTTATACTATTAATTCAATTTTGGGATTCTTTCTCATATAGTATAAAGGTAAAACAACAATCAACACTTTATAAAAATCTTTGTTCCTTTATGACTATACCTGTGGCAAGACAACCCAACATAGAACTCGATCTCTTAGATCAAACCAGCCTTGCTTTAAACCTTTTTGATACCATTCTGAAAACTTCTACTACCCAGGCCAAACTCAAATGTTAATGGGAAGCCATTGAATGGGACATAAACATTCAGGAGCAATTGGAAGCTAGATGAAGACAACTCAGAAATTAGCCTTAGCATATTTTCCCAGTTGTTTTCTTCCTTTATATCTTTCACCCTCTTTTTGGATGCCTAGACTCAGTACTGTATAGCCTTAAGTAAAGACTCTGGAACAACACCTATCATGCCAATATTTTTCCTTTGATTTCTTTACATCTTGGTGAAATCTTGCTAAAACCCTGTCTTCTTCCAGCTCCATCAGCTGATCGAATATTTTCTGCATAGCACCTTCTTCTTCCATCCTAGTGATTGTTGCAATGTGCAGAATAGGTATTAAATAATCCAATGGAACCACTGCTTCCTTCCCATACACCAGTTTGAATGGTGTATGTGATATAAGCTTCTTGCATGTAGTCCTGTAAGCCCATAATACTGTTGATACCTTCAAATCCAAATCATCCCTATTCACATTGCAAATCTTTGTCAATGCTTTTTCTAGAATCTTGTTAAAATATTCTATTGTACCATTTTCCTGGGGATGGTAGGGTGTGATATTTTGATGATATATCTCAAATTCCTCTATCATAGGTATGATTGTCTTGTTAATAAAATGAGTTCCCTGATCACTTAAAAAACTTATAGGACATCCAAATCTGGTCACCACATTCTCAAAGAGAAAATGTACTGCATTTTTTGTGTTGCAGTCCTTCATTAAGGACGCTTCTTCCCATTTGGTTAAGTATTATGTCACAATGATGATGTATCTAGATCCTTATCTCCTTGTTGGTGCATGAATGGATCCAATGAAATCCACAACCCATTTTAAAAAACCTGTAAAGTTACTTGGGGCATAAGTGACATTTCATCCCTTCTGGATGGTTTTCCTGCCCTCTGACAGACATCACAATTTTGGCAGTATTCCTTTGCGTCCTTATGTACTGTAGGCCACCATAATCCTGCCTGCAACTCCTTCTTTGTTGTAGGATTTATTGCATAGTTCCCTCCATCTATCCCTTCATGTTATTTTTTTAAAACCATGGATCATTCATGTTCCATCACACATCTTCTTAGAATTCCATCTGCACCTAACTTGTATAAATGACCTGTAATTCACTGATAGTTTGTAGCATGCACTACCAACTTTTTTTTCTACGCGAAAGTAAATTCCTTGGGAGCCATTCATGTGCTAAAAAATCCAACAATGTTGACAAAATAATCATCAGCAATCTTAACCAAAAATAAGTTAGCATCAGGAAACTTATCCTCCAAGTTCTTTGCCTCCTCTCCATTAGTAATTCTTGACAGATGATTTGGTCCTACATTCAACTTCTCTGGTTTTACTATGATTTCAAAATCATATTCCTGAAACAATAACATGCATATCCAGATCATTCCCCCCAACACTATATTGTTAACTAGGTACTTCAAAGAAGAATGATTTGTAAACATCTTAAAATATTGACCCAATAAATAATGTCTCAACTTTTGTAAGGCATATACCATAACCAAACCTTCCCTTTTGGTAGTATTATAGTTTTGTTGAGACTCAGATAACTTTCTACTCAAAAGATATTGGGTGGTCAATGTCTCCTTCACCTGGTTGTGTCAAAACTTCTAAAAGTGCAATGGATGAAGCATCTACATGCACATGAAATTATTTTGTCCAATCCAGAAAGCTTAGAATTGGTGTTGTCACCATCTTCTCCTTCAATATATCCAAGCTCTCTTGGCATTCATTATTACATTTAAACGTGATGTCTTTATTTATTAACTTATCCATGGGCACAATAATCTTTGCATATCCCTTTATAAATTACATGTAGTACCATGTGCGACCTAGTGTTTCTCTCAACTGGCGTACTAACTTTGGTGGTGGCAAATTGACAATAACAACAATCTTTGTAGGTTCTACAATCAAGCCCTACTTTCATACAATGTGTCCAAGTAGGATTCCAAACGATGAACTAAATATACATTTCTTAATGTTCAAGTAAATATGACATTGCCTACATATTTGTAACATTAGCCTCATAATTTCTGCATGGTCCTTCAATAAACTAAATATTGTCCAATCATCCAGATAAGCTTCTAAAAATTCATGTATAAAATCTTTGAATGAAGCTACTACTATTCTGTAAAATATTGTTGGTGCATTATTTAAACCAAATGGAATTAATGTGTACTTCCACTCTGTTTCAAATGTGGTTTTGTACCTATCCTCCGGAGCAATTATGATCTGATGGTAAACAGAAAATCGATATGTGAAGGAGTAGACTTCTTGTCCTCCCACATTCTCTAAAAATTCATATGTAAATGGAGTAGGAAAAGGATTATGTAGGCATGCATCATTTAAATTTCTCAGATCCACACATATCCTAATCCCTCTAGTCTTCTTTTCCTAGACCACCATTGCACTAATCCACTATGATTCTTCCAGAGGATCTATGATTCTTGACTCTAGCATTCTGTCAATTTCCGCATTAACCTTCTTCTTATAAACAAGGTTTAATATGTAAAGTATCTATACCAGTGTTCTTGCATATGGTCTGAGGGGTATCTTCATCTCTCCAATTTATCTTGCTACCCCTTTCATCTCTGAAAATGTAGCTGGGAATAAGTCGCTATATTTGCGTAGTAATTCAGTTATTTTTTCCATTGTCTCACTATCCCAGTAATCTCTAATGTTGGATATCTTGGGTTTCTCTTCAGTCCCAATATTGACCTTATTAATCCTCATTGGTGCAGTAAATTCTTATTATTATAACTAAGGTACTTCTAACCCTGTTTCTCCTTCCCATTCTATAATATGTATGTCACGTGGGTTTTCTTCTACTTCTTCATCCTCTGCAACCTAGTAATAATAAACTCAATGTTCAAGTGTTTCTTTTCTATAATCGTTTTCTGTTGTTACTGTATCTACCCCATATTATTCAAATATATTCCTTTTCATCCTCTATAATTGTAGATCCACCCATGGATTCTCACTTTCAAATTAAAAGGTCTTAATAAATTTTTGTTGCATTGCGCCCCAACTCACATTTTCTCTGTGTACTTCTTGCTTCTTGTACCAATTTCCAAGTATTCCTTCCAATGTATGAATAATGTAATGCATCCATTCCCCCGGTGGTACAAATCTCCATTTAGTTACACAATCATTTATATGATGTCTTAGGTTCCCTCTTCCCTCGTACTTTTGTCTGGGTCTATCCTGTTGACTCCTACCAAATCTTATGCACATCAATCACTTGCATTGATACCCATCTCGAATTACCTCCTTATGCGCACCCCACCATCATGCATATGTTTCCCTTAGTGCTATATCCAAGATTTTTAATCTCTAACTATCCAAAAACTATGATTCAACCTCTATTAGGAAGTTTTATAAATTTTCCTCTTCAATAAATGTGGGACACTATCTTACTTCTGTCCCAACCCATCTTCTTGTGCATGTAACTCTGGCACACCTCCCAGTAGAGACTTCATGCAATATTTTCTATCAATTTTCTACTCCAGTATCTGAATCTAACATATAAGAATTGATACTCCTCGAACTGAGTACTCCATATGCAGTTGGATTCACATAGTCTTCCTCTCGCGCAGTAATCCTATACAACTAGTTGACATCATCCTCTAGAACATTGTCGGGCACAGGTTATACATATCTTTCGCAATCTAAGGGATATAAAGGTGCCACTACCCTAAAATTCCCATCTTCAAATATCATATTTCTAGTTTTCAATTTAATTATGGCTTGATTGTCAAAGGCCCAATCAATTCCCAATAGTGTTGGAAATGGTATAGACTCATCCACCATATCCATTACTTTAAAATATGTTGTGGTGCGGACATCATCTAGATACACTATTTTATTCTTCAATCTACCTATGGCAATCACTCTCTGTTGTTTTGCTAACTTCAATTGGATATTGGAATACCCTAATGTAGGTTCTCCCATTGCTTCCAAAGTATTCTTTGGAAAATTTTTGACATCTGATCCTAAGTCTAGGATAACATTTCCCATATTAAAGTCTCATATGTTTTCATTCAATCTTAACTCTCTACTGGTTCTTTTCTTTCTATGGACTTGATTAATCTTCTTAGGTTCTATTCCTACCCCTTATTCTATGCTACTTTTCTCAAGCATATTTTTAAACAAATCCATGGAATTCTTATCATTAAGTAATTTAAAGAAAGATTCTATTAAGGTCCTAACCTTCACATAGGTAGATCAATGTATTCATATGTAATAAAGGTCAATATTAATAATGCCTTTCAATAAAATAGAATAAGGCAGATGTAAGAAGACCTAATATAAGATTCTGCTTCTAGAAGGATCTTCCTCTGGATGTTTCTCTTAATAAACATATTTGGTATAAATAAGGGTCAAGGGTATGAAAACCCTAGCTTGGAGATTATTGTAACAGAGCGCTACTCAACTAGAGGTTGCCCCCTTGAAGAGGCCTGTGAACATTTCTTTCTAACTCAAAGTGTTATTTCAGTTGTTATTCTCATATTATTTATGTTTTATTGTGGATGATTATGCTGGTTATATTACTGTTATTCTGCCATTCCTAGCATTTTATTTTTGTTCTGCATATTTATTAGATCTGGGATCTTGCAAGTAGTATCAGATCACTTTCCTTGGCAGAAATTATGGGTAATTTTTTCAGGGTAGAGACATATTTTGGTGTCTTTAAGCCACAGAGATCTGTCATTACACGCATAAACCCGCAGTTGAGGGATTCATACATGCAGGAAAGACAAGTGGTTCTTAAGCGCACATCTGTTGGCCACCCTTGTAACCCTTGTTGGTGCCCCTTCGAGTGGTAGCGCATCAGATAGAACCTGTGTATGGATCAGCCTAGATTTCTTGAAGCCCTCTTTAGATAAACCTATCAACTGCTGGATTGCTATAGTGTCACTAAGAACATCACTCAAGAAGATACTCTCTAGTACCTGGGTAGTCGAGTAGTACGGCTAAGGGTACAGTCAATCCTCCTTAGTTAGTGCCCTGAGATATTGGTTTGAGTACTACTGTTGGACCCCACACATATATTAGAGAGCTATAGCATAGGGAAAACCCTTGTCTGTAGAACCCTTGAATACCTAACCCTTAGGGAACATAAACATAAACATAAACAAATTAAACCGGCGAGATTTATTGTTGTGCATTTGTGTTTGGGTCGCCAAGTAAATACACATTTCTTTTTGGTTAAGAATTTAGGGATTTCAGCACTGCAACATTCTTTAGACCAAAGTATAACCTCACAACTGTAAGGAAAAAAAAGTCTGGAAATTTTTCACCATTATTTGAGACCTATTCCATTAGATTCATCTCTTCTCCCTTATCACATTCATCCATATCATTTTTCTGCAAAAATTTCTTACCCCGGTCGCTCCCTTTTCCGTTCACCCATCCTCATGGCCCATACTCGTAGCCAAGAACTAGAGTCTCACTTCAACACCTTGCAATCTAGTTTCCTCGAGACCCAACAAGAAGTGAAACAACTAAATGCTACTATTGCCTCCTATGATACATCCATCAATACCACCATAAATGCATCCATAAATGCATCTGTTTAGTCTGCAATGGCGGAAGTCACACATGAATTGACCACCTAGATTGAATCTATCTTTGCATCACTCTACACCAAACTCAAGATCCCTATTGATGAATCTTTTCCCGATGCACATACAAATATTGAAGGTGAAACTTCTTCCCATTCCTTTCAGCCCCATCACTTTCAACGGGAAATACGCCTTCCGTGGGTGGATGTAACCAAATTTGATGGCTCAGACCCCACTAGTTGGGTCACCCAAATGGAACATTGTTTCTCTCTCTACAACATTACAGATGACTTGGCCAAACTCTGGTGTGGTGTTCTCCATCTAGATCAAGAACGTTGGCAATAGTGGCAATGGAGAAAAACTTCCTGTCAAGGGTATATTGCTTGGACCCAATTTGTGACTGAGCTTTATGAACACTTTGACACTGACACCAACCATTTGGGTCATTTGAAAAAACTGAAGCAATCAGGAACAATAGAAGACTTCATAGCTGCATTTGAGCACCTGGCTTTTCGAACAGAGGGCATGATTGATGCTTTCTTTCGAGAGTGTTTTATGAGTGGCCTCAAGGAGGAGATTCGGGCCCATGTCCTCATGGCTCGACCTATGACTTGGGTGGAGGCTACTAAAAAATATAAATAAGAACAACAAATTGTTTCTTCTCAAAACTGTAAGCCTTCCTTTGTCCCTTTCCCTAAACCAGTAAACCCCACTACTCCTCCCCATTAAAGGTCCAAAAATTGACCAGGGATGAAATGGTTGAATGCCAACTCAAAGGCCTCTATTATAATTGTGATGAAAAATATTTCCTAGGCCACAAATGTAAGGAACAAAATAATTTTATGGCCATCTCTGAGGATATTCCGGAAGAGGATGTTGACAATCCCCTTGTGTCTGAGTCACCAAAAATCACTGACATAAACCCTCCCAAGGACCCTCTCGAAGTGGAACCAATCATTTCCCTCAATGCTCTCAACATCTTCTCTGCCCCCCAAACCCTCAAGTTAATCAGTTACATCAATCACTAAAAGGTCATCATTCTGGTTGATAGTGGCAGTACCCACAATTTTATTCATCGCTGCATCGCCCAAGAAACCCATTGCTACATCCATGCTGTCAACAATTTCCAAATCATGATTGCCAATGGTGGTTCTATGAAATGTGGCGGGTGCTTTGAAAATGTGTGTCTCTAAATCAGTGACTACCACCTAAAATCCCATATGTTTGTTATTGACATGGGCGGTTGCGGCATTGTGTTGGGTGCAGACTAGCTAAGGACTTTGGGTCCCATTCTCATGGATTTTCATAACTTAACCATGCAATTCGACCATGAAGGCCACCAATATAAATTCCAAGGCATCGTTGTTGGTTCACCTGAGGTCATCAATTCTCATCGCATAGAAAAACTGCTCAAGAAAGGTCATTCTGGTGTCATTTCCCAACTCCATGCCATACAAGCCACAGAGACACCCCCAGTGCCCCAAGACCTCCAAGCCCTCCTTTATAAACATCAAATGGTATTTTCCACTCCCCAAGGACTCCCTCCTTCCCACGGTGTTCATGATCATTCCATTCCCCTTGTCCCAGGAAGCCTTCCCCCCAATATCCGTCCATACCGCCACCCCTTTGCACAAAAAAACGAAATTGAAAAAATCCAGGAACTCCTTACTGCATGCGTCATTCTTCCTAGTACGAGCCCTTACTCCTCTCCATTTCTCATGGTACTGAAGAAAGAAGGTTCTTGGAGAATGTGTCCTGACTTCCATGCCCTCAAAAAACTGACCATCAAAAATAAATTTCCCATTCCTATCATTGATGACCTCCTGGATGAATTGAGTGGCCCCCAATTCTTTACCAAACTTGATCTTCACTCGGGCTATCACTAGATACATATGAAAGAGGCCGACATTCCCAAGACCACCTTTCACACTCATGAGGGCCACTATGAGTTTTTGGTCATGCCCTTTGGCTTGTGTAATGCCCCCTCCACCTTCTAGAGCCTCATGAACCATGTCTTCTGCCCTTTTCTCCATCATTTTGTCTTAGCTTTCTTTGATGATATCCTCATCTATAGAAAAACTTGGATAGACCATATTACTCATGTGGATCAAGTTCTCTGACTACTCTCTCAACACCAACTTTTCCTAAAATAGTCCAAATGTGCTTTTGGTGTCTCAGAAGTAGAATACTTGGGTCATCTGGTGGGAAAGGATGGCATCAGGGTGGACCTGAAAAAGATTGAAGCTATGCAAGACTGGTCGCACCCAAAGACTCTCAAAATCTTGCGTGGATTTTTGGGCTTAACAGGGTATTATCGCAAGTTCATTAAGAACTATGGAAAGATTGCAGCACCTCTCATGGCTCTCCTAAAAAAGAACTCTATCACTTGGACTCCAACAATTGCTCAAGCTTTTCAAACCTTGAAGACGGCCATGTGCACCACTCCTGTTCTGGCCCTTCCTGATTTCACAAATACCTTTGTGTTGGAATGTGATGCCTCAAGGAAAGGAATTGGCATTGTCCTTATGCAAGAGGGTCAACCTTTGGCCTTCACCAGCAAGCAACTGTCTAAAATGAATATGGGCAAACCCATTTATGAAAAAGAAATTTTGGTGATTATGCATGCCATTGAGCTGTGCCGTCCTTATCTCTTGGGGCAACGCTTCCAAATTAAGACCGGCCATCAAAGCCTCAAGTATTTTCTGGAACAATTCATTTCCTCCCAGGAGCAACAAAAATGGGTGACTAAGCTATTTGGATATGATTATGAGATCATTTACAAGAAGGGAAAAGACAATGTCATGGCGGATGCACTGTCCCAAAAATATGAAGATGAAGGATCCCTTTTTTCTCTTTCCTTCATTGTACCCGATTGGCTCCAAGCTGTGTGCTAGGAATGGCTTCAAGATCCCAAAAGTTCACATCTGATCCAGCAACTGCAGAACAAGGCTCCGGCTCCCCCAGGGTACTCCTGGATCCAGGATGAGCTTCAATACAAAGGCCACTTGTATTTAAGTAAACAATCCAAGCTCAAATCCATGGTACTCTCTGAGCTTCATGCTACACCCACAACAGGGCACTCAGGGTTCACCAAAACATATGACCGATTCAAATGTTCTTTTTTCTGGGATGGTATGAAATAGGACATCCATAAGTTTGTTACTGAATGTGAGGTGTGTCAATGCAACAAGGGAGAAACAGTCAAATCTCCAGGCACCCTCCAACCACTTCCAATTCCCCCTACAATTTGGAAGGATATCTCTATGGACTTTATTATAGGCTTACCCAAATTGGGGAATAAATCAGTCATAATGGTGGTGGTGGAGTGCCTTTCCAAGTATGCTCATTTTTGCGCTCTTCACAACCCATTTATTGCATCCACGATGGCTCAAATTTTCATGGACTAGGTCTTCAAGCTTCATGGCATGCTGCACTCTATTGTTTTTTATCATGACCCAACTTTCACAAGTAATTTTTGGCAAGAATTGTTTAAGCTACAAGGCACACAATTGCATCTCAGCTCAGCTTATCATCCCCAGACGGATGGTCAAACGGAAGTTGTCAACAAGTATTTGGAAACATATATGAGGTGCTTTGCCTCTGAAAAACAACATCAGTGGGCTCAATGGTTACCCCTCACCGAATGGTGGTACAACACTACATACCATACAACCACTCGCATGACTCCTTTTGAAGCAGTATATGGACAAAAGCCACCTTCAGTTATCTCATACTTACTGGGTACCTCAAAGGTCCAGGTAGTTGACCAAACACTTACAGTCTGAGAGGACATCCTTCGTACCCTTAAAGAGAACTTGGTCATGGCACAAAATCAAATGAAGTAGCAAGCAGATCAAGGTCACTCTGAATGTCAATTTGCAGAAGGGGATCATGTGTTTCTAAGACTGCAACCATATAAGCAAACTTCCCTCAAGGCCGAGCATTTTCAGAAGCTAGCACCCAAATTTTATAGCCCTTACATAGTTCTCAAGCATGTGGGACAAGTCGCATATCAATTAGCTCTGCCCAGTCAGTCGAAGCTACATCCTGTTTTTCATGTTTCATGCTTGAAGAAGGTGATTGGAACCAGGTGCCAAATTCAAACCAACCTTCCATAATTAGCTGAAGAAGGATCCATTTGGCTACAACTAGAAGTAGTTTTGGACCAACGTGAGCATCGTCTGCGTCAGAGAACCATCAAGGAGGTGTAGTACAGTGGAAATATATGACTCCAGTAGATGCCACTTGGGAAACAACTACCATTCTACAGCAGTTTACACATCTCAAGCCTTGAGGACAAGGCTATTTTTAAGGGGGCAGACATGTTAAGGTCCTAACCTGCACATAGGTAGATCAATGTATTTGGATGTAATAAAGGTCAATATTAATAAGGCCTTTCAATAAAATAGAATAAGGAAGATGTAAGAAGACCTAATAGAAGCTTCCGCTTCTAGAAGGATCTTCCTCTAGATGCTTCTCTTAATAGACATATTTAGTATAAATAAGGGTCGAGGGTATGAAAACCCTAGCTTGGAGATTATTGTAACTGAGCATTGCTCGACTGGAGGTTGCCCCCTCGAAGAGGCCTGTGAACATTGCTTTCTGACTCAAAGTGCTATTTCAGTTGTTATTCTCATATTATTTCTGTGTTATTGTGGATGATTATGTTGGTTATATTACTGTTGTTCTTCCATTCTTGGCATTTTATTTTTGTTCTACGTATTTATTAGATCTGGTATCTTGCAGATTCCAGGAAATTCTTTAAGTTGCTTACTTTCTCTGTTTTCTCTCCTTTGTAAGTATGATCCAAAGACTGAGGCATATAAAAAATAGGAGTATCATACCTTGACATAGTGTTTGATGTGGAGGCTTCATTTTCCTTCATAAACTCCTTCTTTGCTTCCTTGAAAGTTTCCTTCTCCTTCTTTGCATCAAACTGTTGCTTTGGTTGAGTGTTCTTATGAATCCATCATTGAGATCCCTTCTTCTGATCCTGTGCATCTACTCATGTCTGCACTCCTCCTCTAGTCACTATATTGATGTTCCTCCCAGGATCCCTTATTTATGTAGCAATCCACTGAACATTCTGGTTATTTAGATTTCTCTTCTCCTAGATATTTGTTAGTAACTTGGGGCACTCTTCTATCACGTGATTTTTTTCACGACAGTACATACATGTTGTTGGTTGAGGAGAATATCTGGCATAATTTCCTTGTTGTTGACAATTATGGAAGATAATAGGCCATTTGCCTCTATCCATTCCTCTTCTTCCTTTGCCTTTGAATCCTCCTATGTTCCCCTATGGATCCATTTTTTGTTGATGATACTATGGTGCATGATTATACTGCGGGGGTTGTTGAAACTGTGGCACTGCTTGAAATTGTTGCACATTGCCAAACTATGGTGCAGAGTGTCCTACCATCAACTAAGCATGCATCCTATATATATGAATATGAGGTTATTTCCTTCACTAACTCTAGAGTTCTACACTTTTTGTCTTCTTGTCCTACTGACTTACAAAATTTATAGAAAATACTCTTAAGTTATGTATTGTACTTCTACATCATGGGGTAGTGATAAGGATCATGCCCATGTGTCTTTCATATTTCACACCAAGGCACTCATGTAGGCAATATATTTGGCAATCCAACTCCTAAGTACTGTGCAAATTTTGGAAACTCATTCTTATGATGTCCCTCTGATATACACAGAGTACACTATACTTATTCTCTTTTCTCCCTACTCTTATTCTAGTTTAATTTCATTGTCAAGTTCCTCATGTCTTCCTTCAGCTCTTTTATAGTTGGATCTGTCTGTTTATACGTATTCTCCCTTAATTGCATCACTTCTTGTAGTGCCTCTGCTTGGTTTTTAAATTTTTGTTGTCTCAATGGATATTTGAAGTGTGGTAACATAGAATTTATAAACAACTATCTATGCTGCATGTGAGAAATCGGATACTTCAATTTACCTTTTAATGTCTTGAAATTATGATCAATGTCCCATATTGATTCTCCTGGTTTTTGTCTAACCTCAATCATCTCATTCATAAACTGATCCTATGATTTTTGCCTCTGAAACTTAGTGATCAATGCCTGCTTGATCTCATCTATTGTTCCCAATGCACCCTGTGGATTGTTTACTACTAGACTCATATACCAATCCAACAGGCGGTTTCTGAAATTTATTTCTAACTTCGCTACTTTCGTTGCCTTGTCAATGATTCTTTTTGCTTCCCATATTCCCTCACATGTGAATAGGTGCTTCTCTGGGTCTTTTGATCCATCCCCATGAAAATCCAATAATCTTATCGTTGGATCTATTCCTGCCATTGTTGAATCTTTTGTATCTTCTCTATGCGGTACTACTACCTATGTATTGTTGTTTGAACTTGAGCTCCCACTGGTGTTGCTACTAGTACTTCAACTTGCACCACTACCTATACTGATTTTGGCACTTCCACTTGTACCCTCACTTCTATTATGATCTCCTAGCTTCTTTTGACCACCAGTCACTTGTTCTCTAAACAACTCTTTCTGTTTTGATGTGTTAATCGTACATGGGGTTGTAGGTTCTACAATAATTCGGATCTGGATAGGGGTATCTGATTCCTCATTATATCTCACTCCAATAGTATTTATTTCATATGTGGCACACAATATTTCCTCATTTTTCTCCATAGCATAGAGATCATTTACCTCTTCTTCATCACTCTCCAATCCTTCCCTCTCGACAACTGCTATTTTCATCCTATTAAGCTTATATTGGTAAGATCTTCCACTACACGTCGTTCTTGCCTTCTGCATAATTTCCTGGATCTCCTCATGATCCATAATAATAGTATATTTCTCATTACTATGCTCTTCTCTATCTATTTCCCCCTCCATCTCATACCTTCCTCCATTTTCCCCTAACTCCCTCATACACGCAAGGTAGTTTAGTTGTCTGATTCCATAGTTAATACCCCTTTATCATTCAATAATATATTTATTGAAGTGTACAATGATATGATGTACCTTCCCCTATTCATCCAAAAAGGATCCAAATAAATATAAGAACAACTCAGAACTTGCAGAGGCAACTCAAGATGCTAAGAATGGCCTTAGCAGACGAAGAAAGGGAAAAAATTCAAAGTTCCCAAAAATCAATGGAAATGACATTATCGCCAAGAGAGCGTTGCAATATTTATAATGGTGCAAATGGCTCGTCAAATGGAGTTACAGATCGAGATATATTCATGATCAAAGTTTGGTCAACCTAGCCTAGTCTGCAGGGGGATGAGTCAACATCTATATTGTTGACGTCAACTGACGTCAACATCTATACATTACATGTGATAGGAGTAAAAGGTGACACATGTAATGTTGATGTCAGCATGATGTCATCATGGTGATGTGGAAGCACTAGAGGTTGCCACATGTCACCCAAATTTGGAACTTTGGGACCAATAGGATTGTGCCATGTGGTAGTCTATACAGTCTGTACATTGATGTGGCATGGCGAGTTGGTAGTTTTGTGGCAGTCTGTATGTCCTGTATGATGAAGTGGTGCTAACAGGGTAGGCTAACAGAGAAGTGGTCGAATGGGAGGCTGCCACGTGACCCAATCAGGGGCTACCACATGGCTGTGGGTAAATGCCCAATGACAGCCCATATCTGATTTTTGGAAAAAAAATGGTTTGGAAGGTTCACCAAATCTGGCGGACCATGCGAAATCTGACCACATATTATCATTAGAATCTTGGATAGTAGTGCCACCGCCAAAGTTGGCAGAGAAACCTTTGTTTATATTTTTATATATTTACAACAAACCAAACCAAAAGGGGAAGTCTCGCGGGTTTGACCCTGGGACCTCCTCTCCACACTACTCCTTAACATTCATGCCCAAACCAACAGGAGAACAGCCTATGTTGTTAATAATGTCCAGGGAAAACATTTAAAAGGAGTATCCACCCAGAGCTCGAAAGAGGAGGCGCATGTGTGGTATGGCGTGGGAACGTAGTTCGAGGAAAGTACAATCATTAATTGTAGGTTGCAAAGGGGTACAAAAACTGAGACAAATTTATTCTTGGGCCTAGGAGTACTAGAGTCGTATCAAGTCATGTAGACAATCATTTTTGGGTAATTCAACACCAGAAATTTAATGGTGTTGTCTGTTTTCTGATCTAAGCATTATTTTTGCATCTTGATTTCAGAATGTGGTATACTTATGTATTTTGCCAAATTATTTTACTGAGTTAATGAAAAATCCTACCCATTTGATATCAACACCCGGAGACGTAGTCCACCAGGGAAAAACTCCGTTATCAAGTTTTTTCATTCAGATTTGATGCTTATGTATCTTCATTATTGATCTTTCCCTTCTTTAATGGTTCATTTTAATTTATGCTCATTTAATGCAATTCTTTATAAGTCACTAGATGAAAATATCTCAAATCATGTTGGTGTCGAAATAGTTGTATTCGACTTGAATTGTTGAGTGTGAATGCTTACTAGAGCCAAGCATAAGAAGGTTGAAGGAACTCTTAAGACTTTCAATCTCGAAGTTGGTCATTCATCCCAAAGGAATAAAATGGTAGAAGAAGACAAGTGTGATGAACAAAAGAAAAACTTTCACATGGTCTTTTATCGCATGTCAAAAATGGTTGAACGAATGTATGGAGATAACGGGAAGAGGAATAAGAAGAAAGGGAAGAAAAAGGAAGCACATGTTGATGTTTATGCTTTATTAAACCAAGGGTGTTATTGGATAAATCCATAGGTGCAGACACTAACTGATCTCCCTAGATCCACCTGGATCTAGAACAAAGCAAGAAAGAACATGACTCTTTCCCTAGATTTTTAACCATTGAATTAACTAGGAGGCAAGAACAAATAGCATACCTTATTATCGCTTCCTATGGTATTTGTTGCTCCTGCTTCACTCCAGTGCTCTCGTGCAGCCAATACCAAGACAACACAAACCAACCAAAGTGAAGAAAGCACAATATATTCAAAGGTTAACCTATGTGTATGATCAAGGAATTACACAATAAAGTGAAAATAGCTTTATGGGAAAGAATCATATTACTGTATCATATTAAATGTGAAAGAGAGATTACAAACATGGCCTTGATGTCATAAGGCCCCTTCCAACTGTCCTTTGTTCCCCACACACTTCTTGCTCCAAGGATTCTGAAACCATAGATCTGATAGCTACTCGCAATCTATCTTGACAAAGAAAATCTCAAAGCCACTCCAACCAAGATGATAATTCCAAACCAATCAAGAAAAATCTCATGAACCAACAAAGATAACTTTTTCCATGAGAACTCCTCTCATATTATAAGTTGAAGAGGATAAGGTGATGAGGTTAGGATGATCCCACTAAATCATGAAAGTGAGTAAGATCCAAACCATTCGGATGCCACCTCACCATAGAAGTTTCTCCTTATAGAAGATTCGAGAAAACGCTCATTTTTCCCACGTGTAGGCATTCTTGCACCCTAGCTATAGAGAAACCTGCGAACATCTCACACCCTAGCTATAGTGCAATCTGTGAGAATGGGTCATTCTCACACCCTACCTATATAGTAACCTGCGAACTTCCTTTTTTATAAGGTTTTTACATAGGAAAATGCAACTTCTTTTCTCAGGAAAAGTTCTTCTCCCTTCTCTCTTTAGGAACTCAGGCCACTGACCCCTCTGAAGGAAACATATAGGTTTACATCATTAATG